>VHZZ01008961.1:15475-28844 GCA_009801015.1 Silene noctiflora
AGAATCATTTAGTATTGCATTAGCTCCCCGTGATTCGACCCTCAAAGTGCTACACGACATCGCACGCTTGCGAGGTTTAAAACTAACACATCAAATATCAGATTTGGAAGGCTCAAGAGAACCGCCTATTTTCAAAGCAAATTGTATTTTCCATAAAATATGGGAGCTCTAAACCTTACTAAAAGAGGTAAAAGTAAAAGTCCCATTTTTGGCATTAAAATCAACTTGCATATACAAGATTGGTATCTTTGAAACAACTTACAAAACATATTTTTTTTGTTCTTCAAATTTGCAGAATGATATCTTTTGAAAATAAGAAGTTTTATAAAAGTCTAAACGTTTTTATAAATCTTTTCAAGAATTCTTCAATAACCGTATCAGAAACCACAGTGCAATGCACTGTTGCATGGTTTTGCAGTCACTTAACTAAATGAGAATGTTACACTTACTCATTTACAACATTCAACTAAGGCTTATGAGATTTCTTTGTCTTGACTTTATCTTGATCATTTGGCATGCTTGGAAGTCCTTTGATTGCTTCAAACACTAATTAAATCAAATTAAGAGCAAGCAATCAAATAACAAGAGAAACTTGGCATCATCAACCAATGTGTTCTAAAAAATTCCCCCTTTGATGATGACAAGTTTAAATATGTGTGATATTCCCCCTTAGCCAATGGTTAGTTGGTCTTGGTCTTTTAACATAAGACATAATTCAAAAAATGTGATCAAGGTATGAATGGGTCAATATGCTTGGCAAAGTAGAACATCCTAATCATGGTAGCTAAGACAATTCCCACGGTGAACGTTAGCCTAAGAGTTAAAAGATCACACATAAGTATATAATGAACTACCTCCCCCTCTTGACATCATCAAGGGGAGATATAACATGTTCATAAAACTATACGATTTAAAACACACAAATTGTTCATGCAAATGAAAAGAAAAACAGTCAAGTGTTGCAAAAGAGTCATAAAAACAAAGAGCCAAATGTTTAGGGATAAAAGAGAGAAGGGCAGCAGTTTAAGCATCAACTCGTGGCTTTTTGCCATGAAGACGATCAAATCTGTCAATGATATCTTCATTCATAGTACGAAGATCAGCCACAACATCTATCTAGCAACTTCTCATTTGCCTCCTTGAGCACAACATTGTCACGGACCAAGCGAGTATTAAGCTCAATCAGCTTATCCAACTTTGAATTAACCGAACCCGAATCCACAGTGGACCCAACAGTTGCATCACCCTTGTACTTTCTTACCAATCTCTCATTCCTAATCTCCATGGTCATACGAGAAAGCAAGCCCGAGTTCATTTCATCACTGAGTTTTTCTATGGCGGGGCTGCCTTTCAACACCAATTTCTCCTTGGCAAAGATAATGGAAAGCCACATACCATAAGAGACCACGACATTTTTATCAAAGCGCCCCTTTTGAAATTCAGTGGAAATTTCGTGGATGCGATGGAACATGAGGCAAGGGAGGTTAATTGGGACGTGTTTGATTATGTGGTGGATAAGGAGCATCTCAAGGAGAGAGCACCTTCCATGGCTGTTGTTACTAAGAACTAGGTTTCGAAAGATTAGGTTGAAGATAAACCAATTTGAGGCAAGCAATTCAAAGGCATAGATGTTGGTTGAACCATCCTCATCATGTGGTCGAAGGACTTTCATTACTTGGGTTGAGGTAACACCATCAATTTCACCCCAAATATTATATTTAATTAAAATCCACAATTTTTTTTTTAAATTTTAGTCATATTATTGAATTAGTGTGCGATTTTCATATTATTTCTTTATATTTGTTACTTTGTATATTGTAACAAATTTACAAAAATAGCTATATGCTTCATTGGAGGCTTTAAACACGTGTATTTAAAATTTTAATAATACGGCTCAAAACATATTTCGCCAACCAAACTTTATAAGAAAATCATTTAATAAAAGTTTTTTTTACGTCAACCTTGCCATGCAAGGTACGTAAGATCACTTACATGATGGGATAACTAATATCGAGAGTAATTGGACAAACGTTCTCGTCTCGAAGAAGCCTCATAAATCCATTTTCACCCCATGTTTCGCCCCAAGAATTCTTAATAATCCAATAATCCTTCCAAGACGCGTCATCGGTGCCATACCCAATAACCGTAACAGCATGATTTAAATTGGTTCCACACCCACCGTCATAAATTCCGCCAGCATAGTTGAGGAATCCCGCTGAGTTGTCATCGATAGCCGCCGATACAGGTTGTTGGTTCAAGATTTGTATAAGCGAATCCGCGCCTCGTGAAACGGATGAATAGCCTTGGGTTTTAACTAAGTTTTTACCAGTTTTGCATTGGCCAGGCCTGCCAACGTAAGGGTACTCTTGTTCAGTGAAAATGCCGTTATCTCTGATATAACTATATGCATCTCTCATTCTTCCGGGTTTACAACCGTAGTTTTGAACGCAATCGACAAGCTCTTGTTCCGAGAAGGAAACCAGTTTTCCGGTTGTGAGTTTGTATATCCCTTCTAGTGCCGCGACTGATGAGAATGCCCAACATGACTCTAGAGTAATTAAAAGCAAAGATAGTCAATTTATTGGGACAAAGTCAGAATGACATATATAAAAATACTCATCGTACATAGTTTATGTATAAGACGCATAATGTTAAAAGAACTCGATGAAGAAGAGGCAATTCTTAGACATTGGGTGAGACCGTCTTATAAAAGAATTTGTGATTACCATATTTAGAGACATAATTGACGGTATTGGTTTATTGTATGAGTTTCAATCGATAACCAAATTTGTAATGCAAAAGGAGTTACAATGATAATTCAAAACTGTAAAAAAAAAATTTTGTTTTCAAATTAAAGTATGAATATTTACATTTCGAGATATTTTTTTTTCCAGGATAATTAATTGCAATTTTTATCGAACACTATAAATAAAGTACGACAAATGCAAATTTTACTCGCTTATTTAGTAAAACTATGAATGTAATTATAAAATCACCTAGAAAAACTTGTCTCAATTTTTCTTACCGCAAGTCGATTGCCTTTTAACGGGTGTTACTGCTCCATGTAATCTCCAATCAACTGATTTTTGCACCCGCACGTTTTTGATATGGACCAAATTAGACGTATTATTTGTGCTAGATGATTTTTTGTAACCCGTATAAGCTGCTTGGAACTCTTGAATGGTCAAGTCAGTAAATTCATTTGGTCCTTGTTTGTAGGAATAATTGTTAGTATTATTACTATTAAATTCCTCGATACGTTTCATATTTTCTTTGAATATGCGGAAACGCTTTTCTTTCTCGGTCACACTTTTATACTCGCGACCATGTAAAGCAATCCATGCCTCAAACTTGTCCATCATGGTTGTCGATGAGATGGTATTAGGTTCGAGAGGACGAGAAACGACACGAGAATAAAAAAACAAGGCAAAGAAAAAGAAAAACAAGTGGAAGAATTGGTTCGTGGAAACCATGATATATATATTTTTAATAAGCTTGTGTTATATTAGAATTAGAATTAGAATTGCATGTCATTATGCTTCACATGCATGAGTTTTATAAGACAAGTTTTACTACCATGTAAGTATATTTAGTTTTGTTGTTCAAGGAAATAAATCTTTTTATTTTGTTTTATCCAAATTTGAAATATAATACTGGTAAGAAATCAATCAAATTAATTACAAAGAAATTAAATGTTTTATGACATTTCTTAAGTTGGCCAAATCGGTATAAGGAAATGAAATTGTTTCATTTTAAATCAAGAACAATATCTTTCAAGAATAGGTTAGGTCGCTATGTTATTTTGGACTTAATTTATGCTGATTTTAGTTCAGTTTAACTCTTTTCAGTATAGTTTAGTTGAGGTCGTCTCTTCACAAATTAACTCGTATTTGAGTGCAGCTTATCTATTCACAAATTAACTCTTACTTCAGTTTAGTTCAGTACCATTAAATTCAGTTCTGTTCTGTTCAGCTACATTAACTTCAGTTCAGCTCCATTAAGCTCAATTAAGTTCTTTTCAGCTCCATTAAGTTAGTTTTACAATAAACCTATTGTGGAACCGTATTTGATCTAACTAACTAATCACATAAAGTTAATTAATCAATAACCACCATTACATGGTTAATTAGGTAAAATAACAACCGATTCTACCATTAAACATGTGTATAATGATTTTACATAAGTATTTGTGATCCTGATCAAGGTACAAATTAATTTTCAAAAAGGTTTTTACTTTTTTTTTTCTTTTGTTTTTTTTTTTTTTTAATTTTTAAATTGTGTCAATTTAATTAGTCCTACTATAAGAAAAGATATTGAAAACATGGTCGAATTGGGTTGGTTGTTCAAACTTGAAAAGTGTTCAATAGCAGGCTAGTCTTATGGGCTGATCTGCAATTCTATTAGGAGCCCAACTACATGTCGACGCACATCATAGATCCCACCAACTAAATACTTGTCATATTTTTCTTATGTTGATCAGGAATATCAACTACGTATAGTTGGGATAACTCCTCCTGAATAAGTAAAGACAATTTAATGGGTAAATCTCCTCAACCTTGATTCTTTGCAGTTCGCTAATGCCAAAAATTAATTCTAAACCACTTACTCCCTCCGTTCCGGTCATTTGTTGTCCTATTCCATTTTGGGATGTCTCAGTCATTTGTTGTCCTTTCTATTTGAGGAATGCATTTGATGAACAATTTAGTCATTCACACTCAATTTGGTAAACATGCCATTTAGTAATTGACCCTCTCCTTTTTCCTTGGTCTTTGTGCCAAAACCATAGGACAACAAATGACCAGGACAGAGGGATTACTTAAAAGGTGACAACGAATTTTATTATTGATAGTCTAAATCTATATGCTTGTCATATTCTACCATAAGGTGGTTATTAACAAGGTCCGTTTGCATGTTGTATTAATAATGGGCTTTTGCCGTAGGATGTCGTATGTCATATGTATTCTTATAAATATGTTACGAGCAGAAATTAGAAAGCAAGTCGTTGTGTTATATTGTGTTACCTTGTTCTTAACATGGTATCAGAGCAAGAAATATCTTAGTTCGTGTTTTCAAATAAAAGACTTGGGTGTGCTGAAGTATTTCTTGGGAATTGAAGTAGCTTGGAATCCCGATGGTATTTTTTTGTGCCAGCGTAAATATGCTCTTGAAGTTGTATCCGAGGTCGGTTACCTTGGAAGCAAGTCGTCCACCACCCCGATTTAGCAAAATCATCGCTTGGGGTCCTGAACGAGTGCTTTACTTGATGATCCAGAAGCCTATCGTCGTCTGGTAGGCTGTTTGGTTTACTTGTCCGTAACTTGGCCCGATCTCACATATGTTGTTCATGTTCTGTCCCAATTTATGCATGCTCCTCGCCAGGATAATTGGGATGCTGCTCTTCGAACTGTTCGATATTTGAAGGGAACTACTGGACAAGGTATTTTACTACGTTCTGATGCTGAGCTAAAACTTGTAGGGTGGTGTGATTCGGATTGAGCGGCTCGCCAAACTACCAGGCATTCACTTACTGGTTGGATTGTGTTCTTAGGCTCGTCGGTTGTATCCTGGAAAACTAAGAAACAGTCAACAGTGTCACGTTCATCGGCTGAAGCCGAGTATCGTTCATTGGCTGCTGTAACGTGTGAAATTAAGTGCTTAAAGGGCCTGTTGCATGATTTGGGCGTTCCATATTCCGCTGCCGTGCCTATTTCCTTTGACAGCCAACTTGCGTTCCATATTGCTTGTTTGATGAGTGTCATTGTATACCATGTTAGAAATGTTGAATGCATGAACGAGAATAGTAATGGCGATAAGTGGTAAGGTGGTACAAGTAACGTCAAATTTGAACACTTGTGAACTCATATAGCGGATTCAACGTGATCTATGCATAGCGTAATGAATATAATCGATATTTGGCATGATGAATGTATGCATGTCGACGTCCATTAACAATAATATATAAGTGGATAATCTCGTAAAGCTCGCGATTATAGCGGCACAAATTTAATAGCGGAATGTGTGATTAATAGAACCATATAATAGAGTGACACCGTGTAGCCAAGGGAACATAAGAAACCGGGAATTTACCACTTTTGGCCCTTTAGGGGGAGTGTCTCAGTCAGATTGAGCGGTGAACTTCGAGGCGAAGTTCTAATTAAGGGGAGTGAATGTAATAATTAGGAATTTAAAGAGAGACTTTGCACGATAGACGTGAGAGAGTAAGGGAATGTATTACTTAAAGGCATGAGATAAAACCAAATAAGAGAAATGAGAACGGATATGGTTACGCAAGAGCGAGGGGTGAGGACAAGGAATGTTTTGGGAATGAGAGTTAGAGGCGAACTTTGAGGACGAAGTTCATTTTTAAGGAGGGAAGATTGTAATACTCGGATATTTTGGATCCGTACGAGAAGCCTCAGGATGCATGAGGACCGTGTGAGAGTGAGATTTGACCTTATATATGACCAAGTGGAGCTACCAAGTGGAGCTTAGACTAGACCTAGGGAAGATTGGAATTGGACCGAGTTAGCTAGTGGGGGATCGAGTAGGGTGTACTCGGCCGAGTAGGAGGTCTACTCGGCCAAGTAGAGTTGACTCGGCCGAGTAGGTGGTCTACTCGACCGAGTGGAGTTGACTCGGCCGAGTGCGTAATTCACTCGACCGAGTGAACCACTCACTCGACCGAGTGACACTGTCAGTACGCGATAATTAGCCAATTCGTCCCTAACCATAATTCATTTCTCATTCTTACCCTTTCTCTCTAAACTCTCTCCCTTCTCTCTAGAATCATCCTAAACCTATTTCTATGGAGTTTAAGCTTGGATTGAAGATTAGCACACCTCACTCACCATCCTTTCACTTTGTAAGTAGATCTAAACATCTAATTTAACCCGAACTTTGGGGGGTTTATATATTTCGGTTATTAATGATTTTAATTAGATTAGTGGGTAATTAGTGAATATTAATAAGGGGTTTTGGTTAGTATAGTATTATATGATGTATTGTGAAAGTTATTATATGATTATTGTAGGATGAGACGGGTTTATGAGACGGAATCGATTAGATTTGTGTAGCTTGTTGAAGAATGCTAAAAGGTAGGTTAATCCTACTCAGTTTCGGTATTATAGATAGGTTTTGTGTGCATTTATCATTTGATTTCATATAATATGTAGTCTTGCATTCACATGGTAATTGTGGTTGATGTGGAGTTGTGTATGAGTCGGATTTGTACATCATATGGCATTGGTTGTGTTGGGTTGAGAATTTGACTATTGAGTACATGGCTAAATCGTGGGTATTGGTAATGTGTCAGATAAGGGGATTGTAACCGGTTTTGTATTATACTTGCATTCTTATGAGTCATGTTTCATTGGAGGTTGGTGGTGGTGAGGTGTTGATTGTATTGGAGATGGAAGATGGTTGGGAGACCGTCTTCCTCTTGTGTCGCCTCTTGGAGCTTCTCACTCCAAGAGGGATGTGCACATTAATGGCTTGAGTTATGGAGGGACACATGAGGTTGAGTCACGTCGTATGACAGGGGATCCGAGTCGCTCTCGGGCCCGGGACCACCGGTGTGTCCGGAGTACCTTTTTACGGGCTGCGGTCCGGCTATTTTGGTGGGCGGTGCTGCGGTGCCGCCACTGGGTTGTGGGTACGGCTGGGTGTGTCCCGGTACCGGTGTGATGGAATTGGTAGTTGTGTCTCATGCATTGAGTTTTCATATTTTATAACCGCATGTTATTGTTGTATCTTATATGTTTATATTATCGAAACTGACCGTTTGTGGCTTATGTTAATTGTCACCTATTTCCGGAGTGGCCTGTGTCGATCCATATGATATTTCCGATCATATAGGGAGCAAGTTGATTTCAGGCTAATGTTGAATACGGGACTGGAGGCCGCGCTACGAGTTTGGAGCCGAGTAGTAGATGTGAAATAGAGGTCATAGTAGATGAGTTTTATTTATTATTCATGTTAATTGTAATTCATTAAACTTATATTGTTAATAAAATGTTCTTTTAATTGGAGTTTTGAAACACTACCTCGGGCAACCGAGATGGTATTGCTTCGATTATCTTGGCCGGATAATCGGGGTGTTACATGGGGTGATCACCCCCGAGACTGCATTTACATTAATGAAATTGATCAAAGTCAAACCATAGTTCCTGATATACAAGGGCAAGCTCAATATTATCGTACAAAAACTACTGCTAGTGGCTCCATTCCTCGTGCCCATATAGTCTCGGGTCAGGTACTCAACCAAGGTGTTGGTGTCTCTCTTACTCGTGCCCATATGGCCTCGGGACAGGTGGTGCCTAACCACGGTGATGGTGCTTCCTGTTCTCGCCCTCTGTCCAGCCCTGACAGAGTTGATTTCAACAATCTTAGTCCAGCGGAACTCATGGAACTGAACCACCTCTGGCAAGCACGAAATTCAGAACCTTCGAAGGATCGTTTAAGCTATAACAGTTTACCTTTCTCTTGGATTATCGACACGGAAGCACCCCATCACATGTCGGGATGCCTGTCTCATTTTACAAATTTAAGCACTATTAATCCTTTATCTGCTGGCTTACCGAATGGTGATTTAACAATCGCTACTCAAAGCGGTGATATTCACTTGTCTCCTCGACTTGTCTTACGAAATGTATTATATGCTGAAAACTTACAATGCAATTTAATATCTGTTTCTAGCCTTTTGTTCGGCAATTTCCTAACTATACAATTTTCTCATAAATTATGTCTTATTTAGGACCGTTCCTCGAAGATGGTGATTGGTGCGGGTGAACAAATCGAGGGGCTATATTATTTGAAGGGTGTTCGCAACCATAATGTCCACGCATACACCATAGGTACCACTGATACAATTGAGCTTTGGCATCGAAGGTTGGGCCATCCATCATCATCTGTTTCTCGTTTTCTTCCTTTTTACAATAAAGATACTAAAAGTCTTTTTCATAATAAGCATTGTGATATTTGTCTCCGAGCGAAACAAACTCGAGAACCTTTTTCATTAAGTTAAAGCATTGCAGACAGTATTTTCGATTTGATTCACTGTGATTTATGGGGTCCATACTCCGAAAACACATCATGCGGTTCACAATATTTTTTAACAATTGTCAATGATTTTTCTCGCTCCACATGGGTTTATTTACTTCGTCGGAAAAACGACACTCGTTAAACTTTATTAAATTTCTTTGCCATGATCGACCGTCAATTTAACAAGAAAATTAAAGTTTTACGCAGCGACAATGACACTGAATTTACATGCTTTAACAATTTCTTTCTCGAAAATGGTATTTTATTTCAAACATCTAACGTTGGGACTCCCAAACAAAATGGTAGAGTCGAACGGAAACACCGTCATATTTTAAATGCGACTCGAGACCTCCTTTTTCAAGCCAGCTTACCGATTTTCTTTCGAGGAGAATGCATTCTCGCCGCCGTTTACCTTATTAATCGCACTCCGACCGCCATTCACAAAGGAAAAACACCATACAAAATTTTATTTAGCAAACCACCACCCATGGACCATATTCGAACCTTTGGTTTCCTTTGTTACGTTAAAAATACAAACCATTCTCACGATAAATTTTCCCCCCGAAGTACTAAATGCATCTTTATGGGATATCCGATTGGCAAAAAGGGGTGGCGCGTATATGACTTAGACACCGGTTCGTATTTTAATTCCCATGATATAGTTTTTATTGACCATGAATTTCCATATCAGAGTATGCACCTTCAAGATCATCAAGAGCCCACCCCCTCATTCCTCGATGACACACTTACTCCCCTTAACAACATTCTTCCCACGATCACACCTATCATCCCAACCGAACCCACCACAAACCCAAAACCCTGCACCTTAGATCACCTCTCGCCTAAACAAGACCAAGAACCCTTAACAACCTCCTTTACTACAACAATTGAGCCCCCGCCAACACCTTCCACCACGGACACCATTTCTGAGCTCCCCAGACAATCACAACCTGATCATCCCACACCCTCGGACCTCACACACCCATCGACACCGCACCCCATAAACATGGGAAAAGGACACCACATGAAAATACCTAACTCCCTCCTCAAGGACTTCGTTCAACCCTCAAAACGCCCCTCAACAAATCTTATCGCCGCATCGACACCATCTTCAGGAACTAAGTATCCAATCTCTTACTTTTTTTAATTATGCAAAATTTTCTCCTAACCATAAAAGTTTTTTGTCGGTCATGACTAAAAATCACGAGCCTAGTACGAATTCGTGAAGAAATGCAGGCACAACAATGGATAGATGCACTGAAGGCTGAAATCGGTGCTCTAGAACGAAACAACACTTGGACAYTCGAAGATCTCCCTCCTCACAAAAAGGTAATTGGGTCAAAATGGGTCTATAAAATTAAATACAATGCCGACGGCACTATTGAATGATACAAGGCTCGACTCATGTTAATGGGAAATCGACAAATCGAAGAGGTAGATTACAATGAGACATTTGCCCCCACCATCAAAATGGTCACAGTTCGCACCCTCCTCGCCATCGCCGCCGTTAAAAATTGGGACCTTCATCAAATGGATGTCCACAATGCCTTTCTTCATGACAATCTCAACGAAGAAGTATATATGCAACCTCCTCCCGGATTTTCTTTATCGACCAATGGTAAAGTTTGTCGTCTTCGCAAATCCTTGTACGGGCTCCGTCAAGCACCATGTTGTTGGTACGCCAAACTTGCTTCCGCCCTCAAAACATACGGTTTTACTCAATGCCCCTATGATCACTCCCTTTTCTCCATTACCAAACCAACAACTGAGGTACTCGTGCTCGTCTACGTTGACGATCTTCTTATTTGTGGAAACAACTCCTCAATGATCGTTCATTTCATGCACTACCTGAGTACATGCTTTCATATGAAAGACGTTAGTCCCCTTAAATACTTCTTGGGCCTGGAAATTGCACGTAAAAATTCCGGAATTTTTATTTCGCAAAAGAAATATGCTCTTGACATCCTTAGCGAAACGGGTTTCCTCGATTCCAAAACAGTAGCCATACCTATGGAACCGAATCATCGACTTGGTCTCTCCACTTCCCCAATGGTGAGTGACCCACAACCATATCGACGCTTGGTTGGTCGACTAGTTTACCTTACCATCACTCATCCCGAGCTCATTTACTCCGTTCATGTCCTAGCACAATTTGTGCATTCCCCAAGGCTTGATCACAGGCAAGTAGCTCTACAAGTGGTTCGATATCTCAAAAACAGTCCGGGTCAAGGTTTACTATTTAAATTCGATAATGATTTGTGCCTTCGCGCTTACTGTGATGTGGACTGGGCAAGTTGCCCCACTACTCGACATTCTTTATCCGCATACCTTATTTTCCTCGGGAACTCTCCGACATCATGGAAAGCTAAGAAACAAACAACGGTTTCCAAGTCGTCGGTCGAAGCCGAATACCATGCCATTGCCTATACAGTCTGTGAGCTTAAATGGCTAACAGGTCATCTATCCTTTCTAGGCATCAAGCACGACAAGCCCATTGACTTAATGTGTGATAGTCAATCCGTGCTTTACATTGCCCGTAATCCCGTCTTTTACGAGAGGACCAAAAACATCGAAGTTGATTGTCACTTCATTCGAGACGAGATTATTCATGGTACTATCCGTCCAAGTTACGTGCACACAAAGGCTCCATTAGCCGATATTTTCACCAAGGTGCTTGGTCGGGCACCATTTGACGATTTGCTATCCAAGTTGGGCGTCTCGAGTCTCCACGCGCCAACTTGAGGGGGTATTACAAGGATCAATCCCGTTCACAACCATTGTTCACACCCAACGGCTAGCTCCACATCTCCATAAAGTTTATCATGGCAATAATATCTCCTTTGCCTTAATTAGATAATATAGCTGTTGTACTTAATTTGTTTCCGTAAATACTTTGTATAGTCTAGCCTATATAAGGAACTTGTATTATACTTTGCAAAACAGAATTGCTAATAACAATATATGAATATTATCATTTCCATATCCTATGTTTTCTAATAATTATCAACTATCACTGTATGAGTAATGTATCAATGAATTCCTCTCATGGAGATGACCGACAACAACTTTCCCAATTTTAATTTGCTTTTAAAATAAAGGCGTATTACAATTGATTGTGAAAATTTCAGGCTGAATTTTATTTCAAAGATTATATGTGAGTTTGAAATTTGAATGGCTGTGCGGAAGCGTGAATACCTTGTGTTGGGCCTCTACTGCATCGGTGTACACTGTATATAATAGTACGATATTGTCCGCTTTGGGCCAAGCCCTCACGGATTTACTCTTGAACTCTTTTCCAAAAGGTCTCGTACTATTATATTTTTTGGACACTTATAAAGATGATCTTCCATCCTTATTCTACCGATGTGGGACACGAGTTTGCACCCTAATATTGAAAATTAAGTGAAGAAAATTAAAATAACAAGGTAATATACAAATATGTTCTCGGTGGCGCCCAAATTAAATATCACCTGATGGCGCCATCTCATTTTTTATAAATTTATCTTAGGCATCTCCTCCCAAATACAGAGGGATTTCACAATCGGTTGGGATTGGACTCCTTGATTACCACTTTTAATAAAGTTGAAAGAATAAGATTCGAAGTTGGTAGCTAGGCAGAGTATTTCACACATCATATTGCCCAAGTAGGTTATAAGTAGAAGTGGTCTTACGAACTTGTAGCATTGAAATCAACCGTACAAAATCTAACGTTCGAATTTTATAAATATTTCAATTTAAGATATCAAACACATCGTAGAATAGAATATAATATAAGTAAAGAAAAAATAAATGAAAGCTACCCAACTTTTATTTCTTTATGCTTTATGGGTCAGCAACTAATTGTAGGGGGTTAGGCTCATTGGATGATCCTACAATTCCTTTTCTTTTGCGTAGCACCCATCAACATCATCCAGCCATTTTGTTCTTGCAAGAAACTATGACTTTAGTCTCCGTTGCAGCTGCAAAGACGACTAATTTAGGTTTGCAACATTTTGTGGAATCGACCCCATCGGCAATAGTGGTGGCTTTCTTCTTCGATGGGATGATTCTGTTGTAATTAACCCTCTTAATGTAGATCCTCGCTATAATTTATGTAATCTTAGTTTTATAGCGCCATCATGTAAAAAATATGTAATGTATGTACTTTTTTATCTATGGGGAACCTCGGTTAGAATATCGGCAAACTTTATGGAATCGCATCACCTCTTTGAAATCCAATCTATCGTCACTTTTGTTGATCGGTGATTTCAACCAAGTTGAATTATTCTCTGACAAGATCGGTGGCACAAGTACAATAAGAGGACAACAAGCTTTTACAGATTGGAAATTA
>VHZZ01008965.1:3346-13524 GCA_009801015.1 Silene noctiflora
GAGTTTTAGAAAACGTTCTTGGTGGAAAAAAATCTGAATGAAAGATCCCACTGAACTTAATTTGGTCCATGAATCTGAGAAAGAGTGAAAATTGATAATCTCTCTCAATTCGAAAAGCCAGAATTTGAATTCGTTAATCCATAAGTCGCTAATCCAAACTTAACAAAGCCCTAGAAACCAGGAGTAAGAACTAGACGAACAAAACTAACGAAACCTACGCGAAAAGAGCGTAGGAGAAGCCTTCACGAGGCAAGGAGAGAACTAAGACCAGGCCAAGACGAAACCCTCATAGAGAAACCCTAGAGAGACTATACAGAGAAGTTTTGTTTAAGAATGCTTCCTTTAATAATATAGATAGATAAATATATGTATATATATAGATTGATATACTGATTGATTGATTGATATTGTTATTGATTGATTGGTAATATGTGCTCCCTCCTTTCTCCAGGTTGGGATATTGGCAACATTTTTTTTCGTTTTCACCTCAATACCTCGCCATAGGCCTGGGAGCCAAGCCTTTAATCCTGTTTCAAACATTAGGATAGTGATTCTGTTGTTTTAGTTCTATTTGTAGAAGTCATTGTAAGTTGTAAGCCTTTAAGAAAGATGTATGGATTTGTGTAGATATCAATAGATAAACGGTATTTTAATAAAATGTAAACAAATACTTGGGACGGAGAGAGTATTATTATGTGGACTATATAAATGATTTCACCCTTCATATTTTCATACAATCTTGACCACACAAAGAACTATTCAGGTTGCTCAACACCATTCCCATTAGCAAACCAAACAAAAAGAAACATGTTAACATACCAATGAGCAACCAAACTACCTATGATAGAACCAGTGATCTCAAGGCTTTCGTCGAACAAAAAGACGCTGTTAAAGGGCTACTAGATGTACCAACAGGGGAAATTCATGTTCCAAGTATCTTTATTCAACCACTCGAAGATCTTTCTAAAGATTCAAGTACTTGTCCCGGAAACATAAACAATTCCGATCATAGACCTTACTCATCTCAACAAAGACGGTGTGTCCCCATCCTTCCATACAATTGGGGACACACCGACACAGGGAAAGCAGGAAGCTCATACGAGTACAAAGAAAATCTATTTCTATAGTAAATTGATTATTATCACCAAATGGTAACCAAGCCTAAAACATATACAATCATGAATCATCTGGAAGTGATGGCAGCTCATACCAACACCCTGCTCTCTCACTTCCTTTGTTAGAAAGGCTTCCAAACAAATTACAGAAGGTTAAAAAAAATGATATCAACAAGTATTGAAGGCCTTAATTTACATCTCTTATCTATGGAATATCTAAGTCAGGCTGCTCGGTTTTGCCAGCACAGTTTCCTTTCCGAAGATAGAGCGAATTGGCCACGAGAGCATCACTTATCAGGCCATCATTCATATCAAAATTCAGACGTCCCTTGAACTTCTTGGGAGTACTGAGGAAAACACAAGAGTGTAATCAAACAATATGAATTTACGACATTGGATGGAACGATAAACTCCCTTATATTCATTGACTTTAATATATGATGGAATAGCACAAAATGGCCCTTGCACTTGTTTTTAAATTATTAGTAATAGATCAATGCAACTTTCATGATGGGTTATCAGGAAACAACTTCTATGTGCACAAGTGACCTGCTTTATTCGTCTTTGAGTCAGGACAATATAGTTGATGGCTGTTAGACAAATACCTATTCAAGCGGTCGTTAATGGCCGTTAGATCTTTTGAAGGGCTTTGATAAGCATGAGTACTTTCCCCCACACACGCATAGTAACTTTTGGATCTCGGTGAAATCAGAGCGTCCATCTACAAGGTCAAATTGGCAAGACATGTCAGCTTTATATAATTGTATTATGAGCGAGTGTAGCAGATATGCATGCATACTACTGGAACTGTTTACTATGGAAGTATCTTCAACAGACAATTTAAGGGTTTTCACTGGATTCTATACTTCTATGCATGAAAGTCCCTCTTTATTATTAGTGTTTGTTTGATTGATGATACGGAAATTAGAATATTTGAATGAAATCCCAATTCATATGAACTTACATCTTTCATTCAAATTAATGCGACTTGGATAAACAAGTTTGATTCAAGTAATTTATTTCATGGGAATTACAATTAACTGGGGAGAGTAAGCAAATTCCTTCATTTGGTAAAATTTGACAATTCCTCCATTTTGAACAAAGAAATGGCAACCAAACTCTGACTTTTGTAATTCTAATTCCATTTTTTTCTAATGGCAACCAAAGAACAACTTAGTTAAGAGCTAAGACTGGTTTATTATCATGTGGATCATCTGCATTTATGGCAAACGACCATAATCAAGACATGATGATCGACTCCTTGATCATGACTGACGGGTCGGAAACTATATTGAATGGTGTGCTTGAGACTTGAGGCACCCCACTAAATATTATTCCTTCATCATTCTTAAGCATGAAATGGACAAATAACAGAACAACAAAAGAGGTAACGACTGACAAGTACCTTTGATGATCGCAAAGGAGAGACGTAGACATTGTGAACTGTTGAGACTTTCTTGGGGGACATGTCTGGAAGACTGGGGAAACCAGACACTTTAGGTGATCCAGGGCATCGACCTAATTTGCCAGAGAAGTATGAAATTAGGAAGTCAAATGAAACTCATTTCAGTCTTCTACAAGGAAACATACAAGGCATTTGAGAATCTGGGGGAGTTTAATTTACGAGACAACAAACCTTCGCTGTTATCATTTCTTTCAGGAGTCAGCCCGGCTTTCATACCTGTTCCTAGAGGATCCAGCTCCACAAGAAGAGGCTTTACTGAAGGAATAAATACCTCATTGTAAAATGTTATTATGTCAACATGATTCTGCCCCTGTCTCTGTTACAAAACGATCAAATGATTAGCCCTAATAATCAGGGAAAAGGACTTGAGCAACTAAAGTGATTGGTTGTCATATTGCTTACTCCATTTCCACGTGCTGATGACCGATCAACAAATACACTGCGAAAGACTGATAATTTACATATAGGTTGATTGCGGTAGTGACAAACAATATCCTTGAAGGTTAACTTCACATGAGAAATCTGAATGGAGACACGTCATTAACATCAGTAATTATTGCAGGGAGCAAAGATCTGGGGTGTGTTTAATGTTATAAAATTACTAGCAAACCAACCTTTGCTACGCCATAGATAGAACAAAGGATGATTTGGTCAATGTGACGGTTGAAAAAAAGTGAGGTTCGCTGATTCAAAATTTTCTGAAAAAAAATATACACAATCTCTCTGAATTGCTGAGGCAAATCAACCCCTCCAGGGCTTTCCTGCTTTTCAAGCTTTTCACGCAGCTTTTCAACTATAATGTTGATCCTCACAGCAGCTAACTTCATAGTCTACATTCAAAAACATATAGAATCGGGTAAATTTTATAGCAGATCTAACCAGCCAATCATATCTCTGTTTCCAATTGAACCGAAGTATACCCAGAATACAATTTTTAAAAGCCACAATTTCAACTCAAAGTAAATTAACATCAAGAATCTAAAAATGCCACCATCTAACTTAACCTTTTAAACTATCCCTAAAAAAATGGGATTTGCTAAATCCCGCGCACTAATTTACTCAATCCCGCGCATTTTTTCCCTTATTCTGGATATACCCCTTTCATTTCCAACCCCCACTCAGAGAGAAACAAGAGAGATAAACAAGAGAAATTAAAAACCCTAAAAAATTGAGAAATGCGCCTCCTAATCACCAACCCTCCTCCCTGCACCGACACCCTCCCCACCACCCTCCCGGCGCCGCCGACCACCCCTCCACATCCCCATCCCCGCAACGACGCCACAACCCTCCCTGAACTCGACGTCTGATAACCCCTCGATGCCGCCACAAACTTTCTTCACTATTTTTGATTGATTATTTGATTCTTCAGCTTTTTTTATTGCCTTTTATAATTTCCATTCTTCTGCATGCAAAAGATCTTCTCAATTTTTTCATAATGGATACAAGTTTTGTTGCTTCTGAATTGTTATGATCTACTCAGAGGAGATAAAAAGAATGTAAGAACAATAATGGTTCGTAAATTGTATAGTGATTGCAACTAGATTGTAAAAAAACACATTAGTTTAATCGATTAAAAGACGGTATTAAAAAAGTTGTTGATGAAACGGAAAAATTACATGTGATATTTATGGAATTTGTTAGGTTTTGAGAGAGGGGAAGGGAGAGTTCTTTTTAATTTTCTTTTAAGACGAAGGATATTTATGGAATATTAGGGGTAAAATGCGCGGGATTGAGTAAATAAGTGCGCATGATTTAGCAGTTTCTAAAAAAATGACGCAGTGAAATATTGAGGCGCCAGACCTCAATCTAAAAACTCTCAGAATCCTCCACGCCAAATATTAAGAATATGATCGCTATAGCGACAGTCGAAAGGAAAACACTTGCAAAAATGACGTTTACAAGATCACTATATAATCTACAAAACAATTGCACATGATGACTGTATAATCTACAAAACAATTGCTTTAAGGTATACCTTGCGAAAGAATACATTGATCACAGTCTCAGCGCATGTTTCACCTCCACTCCCTGGATTTGGCCTAGATGGACTAGAAGCAGGACAAAAAAGCCCGAGGTTAGTAAAAACATTCAATACTTTCTGAACACATAAAAGAAAAGGGTGTTGACAGGAAAACTGAATCATTATGGAATTTGTAGGGTTTTACCTTGCAAATGCAGACTGCAACGCTGGAGGAGTTAACTTATGCTTGAGGCTGTTTATTAATGGATCCTTCCTTGGAGACGTAAAGGAGTTGCGCTCCACTAGCACACTCCGATACTCCGTGGCGGCTCTCTTTGGGGACCTGATGTCTCCATTTTGTCCTACAAAAAAAAAAAGTATGTTTGAAGGATCTGACGGAACATATTTGCATGGATATATCGCATATTATTCTAAGACATTCTTACTAATACACTCTAGGGGAAGACACAATAACATAAGCCTCGGTGCCTTGAAAGGCTCCCATCCATGGCGAGGTCACTGTGTTGACCATAAAGAGACGGATTATGAGTGACCTACAATAAAATTGGCATTGACCAACTTCATCATGTTCCAAGCCCAAAGAATCGAGACAAAACATCAACGATTATTAAAATTTTGGAAAACAGCATATGTGTTGTTGTCACATGGATACGGCTGAAATCCCCTCCTCCCCCCCCCACACACACACACACACACACCTACTTTTTGTGTCAATTGGGCATTATTGTTGTTACACTTAAAGATGAACGTGAATACAGGTAGTCAAGTAGTTGCAACTTACAAGTAGGAGGAGGGACAGAATTATATTAATACCTTCTTCAGTATCATGCTTCAGAAGAGGTAAGCCTCCACAAGGCACAATACTGTGCACAGCAATAGCATCCAGTGATGGCATAGGCTCCGCCAGCAAACCAAGGCGACTTATTTCGGCAGACAGAGACGGTCTTGCAATTGTCAAAGAATTGTACATTGAAGAGCCCTTTTCCCACACCATGCTCTCCAAAAATCTCTCCTCCAAAGAGTTTAAATGCCTTCTAAGCTCTCTAGGCAAGGAATTCTCGTGTCTGATGAAACTTTCAATCACTTTGCTAAGATCAAAAGCTGTAATTCCAGTTTTCTCAAGTACAGCTGGAAACAACATCGTCACCGCCTTATGAGTAGCCAAAACTAATTCTGCAGAACAAGCAAGCATGCACCTATGGAACCTTTCATTGGTCAGCAAAGAAGTGAGATTTTTTGCATGCAACATTTGAGCCTCTGCAGTGCACATTGCTTCCAAGACCCTGAAGTACAACTTCAATGCCTCCTGTTGCCTTTGTTGGGCCCATATAGAGTCAAGCAAGGCAGATTTTGGTAGATCCTCAACATTAGATGTATCTCCAAGAACATTTTTAGGAAAAATGGCCTCCAAAATGATATGGGCCCTACGAACAACCTCGCTACTTACATTCCTATCACATGATGTAAAGTACTTCTCCAGTTGGAGAGATGGCTGTGATGGAAGGGGAAAGATAACAGTACGAAGCCACTTAATTGTTGTCATTGCGGTGCTAACAGGGGTAGGAGCTCTAAAACTAACAGAACCACCTGCCCTACTTGCAGCATGTACGGGTGATCGATATGGTGAAAATTGACCAGTGATAGTTTTTGTCGGAGACGCCATTGTATCAAATTTTCTCTGCAGAAAAAATAAAGAAGAATTAAATAAATAATAAACCAATTTTGTTACAGACTAATTAATTGCTTTTTCCTTCACAATTCTAGTGAAAACTATTCCAACTTCTGGCAATATGACGCAAATAGGTGAATCAAAAGGAACAGCACTAAAACCATAAAACCAATCCCTTCACCATCCCGAAAAAGATATATAAAGCCTCCAGAAATGAGAAGCATGACAGGGACTGTTATTAACAATATCGATTTGGTCAATGCATAATGATTGCAAACTGTATGAAGTATCAAGAAGATTACCTTAGTTCCACTCATACACACAACACCTCCAGAGAGACTTTCTGAACCGAGTAAGCTGTCATCCTCATTTAGAAAGAGTCTCTCGTCTATATCACCCTTGTTCCAATCTGCAGCATAGTAATCTTTCTCTAGCATACAAATATATGTTGGAAGTGAAGACTCTTCCAGCAGATCTTCAAAATAAGTCAGGCCGTCTGCACTCAGTAAATAGTAATTACAAACAAATCACCCTGCTGAAAAGTAAAGGATAATGGAATTGATTATTCAAACGGAGTTGTAGATAAACCTGGGTTGATTTTAACTAAGTTTTCGGACTTGAATTCAGAAGCTGGTTGCGGCATTTTCTTCAATATATCTGAAATAAGATCATTAGCTGTTTCCACCATCCTTTTCACCTCATCTTCGGATGTGTCATATTTCTGGCAAAGTGATGAAATTAGGTTTACACCTCTCTCCGTTTTCTTTTCTGAACAGCAAAAAAAATCATTAACAATCTGTTAAAATATTTCTTACAGAGGAAGACTGCTGTTCAACTCCTCTTTGAGCTTGAGCAAAACAATACCAATTAAACATTGGAAGGCAAAGTAACCAAAAGAAGTAGATGTCACTTGGTTAAGAACAAATTACCGAATAGTGGGGAGTCATGAAGATTGAAATTCCTTAAACGAGTTGGAATATGAATGATCAAGATAGCCTGTACCATATTTCACCTTTCATTAGAGCAGTACAAGAATTATCATTCTGAAAATAATGAGGAGCAATAGAAACCAGATGAGACAGCACAGATTACAAGATTACGTGTTCGTTTACAAGCGTCATCTTTTCCAACGATGGTAAGTGTTTAAGAATAAATTAGGATCCAGAAACATAGAAGAGATAGCGGTACAATGTACTATGTATACAACTTACCAATATAGAAACTAATCCATGGATGCAAGATACTAGGTCTCTGGAACTGCTAAAAGCATGTACTCGAAGGGCCAGAAACAGCAGCCATCCAAATCTGGAGTAGTCGGCCATGTGATCCGGTGAGGAAGTGCTTGTAACAGCTGGCTTTAACTCAGCTTCATTTGTCTTGAAAAATTCTTTGAATGCACGCTTGTAGTAACTTTACAATCAAGATCAACACAACCACCCATCAATCTCACAAAAATACTCACCAACAGAACATCAATTAGGTAACTCCTATCTTACCAGTATGGAGTATAAAACTAACTAATACAACGTTACTCAATATCAGAATACTCATACATCTTCGATACTCTCCATTCATCATTCCATCAAGACATCATCATATGGACATGAAATGGACTTATAAAATAATGACTGAAGAAAGAGGCTACAGTATGCCTGGTCTTAAACTTTGGATGGCCAAAAGAATACAGAATACCCAGAAAACTTCCTCATTAGTATTATGTCTACTTCTTACACAGTAACCAAAAATCTTGATTTCAAGCGAACTCGCCTTGAGAATGTAAAGTTAGTGAGATGCAAAACAAAATTTTGGAAAGAATTTCCTTCTCAATACATGTAAATCAAAACAGGACATTCATAGCAGTGCAAATATCCGTGTGAAGAAAAAAAGATTTTACTATTCCATATCAAAAATTTAAAATTTATATTAAAGAAAAAGTACTTCCAAGAGTGCAAGTTCTTTGGAGTGGTTAACGAAGGGAGTTCGCCGACAACATTTTAAAAGCACTAAACCTTTCTTTCTGAAGTCCACAAGACGTCTAACCAGTGGAGAACTTAATATTTCCATAAAATCTTGAGATGGAATTAATTCAATGCGATTAATTACATCAGCATCATAAGGTTCAAAACCCTTAAGTTTGTGGGAGGCAGGGAACATAAACACAACCGTAATAAGTCCTCTATCAAAGATATCAAATCCACCTACCATACTTGTAACAACGATTCACAATGTGACAGAACACAGCCAGTCATAGTAAAGCGACCATTCTAATTAATGACAAAAATAAGCACTCAGTCAGCATAAGCATGACCAAACCATAGTATTGATAATCATAAACATGCAGGCGGCTAAAAGAGAATCATTTCTAATTTTCTAGCATGTATCAATCATATTCATGCCAAAAACACTAAAAAGCAAGTTATGAACTCAAACAAGTCGGCAAAAATGTGCAAGACGAATAAAACTTACTTGCTTAGACAGCTTAAATGCACAAAATTGGCTTGTAACTCCTTTGCCTATATGAAGTGACAGAGAGAATGTCTAAGTTAATACTTGATATGTTATATATAGATATTTGGAAAAGTCCGGAATTTTCAGAAATATCAGAAAACTGAACCTCTAGTCTCTTTTCCCATTCTAAGCCATATATGTCACTTAATACCAGGCCAACTCTGACAACAAATTGAGGAAGCTCCTTGAAGAAGTCAACAAAGCTGCAGCATACAAGAACAATTAGCCACAAAGCACATCGAGTACGGCATTTTACTGAAAGACACAGATAAGCAAAATTACTTCAGTTTCACAGCTCTCAGGATTTGGCATAGAGTAAGTCCTCTTTGATTAGCTGCCTCAATAGCCACACCTGGACCCGTCTCACCCAGTCGCTTAACAGTAAAAAGGACAAAGGCAAACAAGTATCTCTCCATCTCTTCTGGCTACAGGAAGGAAAACACATACCAAAATCAAACAATGATTACACCTCACATTTAATAAGAAACAAAAGAAATATTAAATTAATCAAATCACACATAACATATACCGTGTTGTTTCCTATTGGTGACATATTAGTCGGCAAGATGTTTTTGCTCTCTCTTAAGACCTTTAAGGCATCTATATATCTCCTTTCATCAAGGGAAAGTTGGTTCTGCAGCAAAATTTTACATCCAATATGTAAATCAACACGACAGAATATAAAGTTACTGAAATCGACACAATTAAACAAGTTCAAAAAGGTAAATAATTTTATCAAGCACAATAATACTAAAAAAGATGATAGTATAAAATTTACAGCAGAAAGCATGAAACTTTACTACTATACTGTCAATCTGTCATCAATAACAAATTAGAACACGCGAGTAAAAGTAAAGGGTCGTCGTAAGTTTGATATAGCAAAAAAAAAAAAAACAATTAACAAGATTTCCTAATTTTCAATGTGTAGTAATTAGAGCAAGTCCAATGGTTTGGCTTGGGGACTATATATAATATATGTTACGAAAATGAGAATGACATAAATAAATTATAGCAGCTGAAAATATGATGTGGCAAAAGTTAAGCTAGTAGATTGTTGTTCAACCATTATAAAGAGAAACAAAGGGAGAAGATAACTTGGTAGCCAACGTGACGGAACGAAAGGGCTAGTAAAAACAATTGAATACTTTTAGCTAAAATTTCCAATTTATTTTCTAATTGCATAACATTACTAATTCTCTCCTACAATTTTCGATCAACGTTTAGCCCCCCTAACTCTAGATCATAGCTCTGCTACTAGTAAAGGATAAAATTACAACCTTGCAAAGATCAGAAAAACGAGCTTCAACATCACCAATGATGCCGTTTACGACTATCGAATTCGTATCCTTTGAATCCTCCATATTCATATCAGATGAACTCATCAAAAGATCACCTAAAACCCTGTCCAAAAAATCCACCACCATAAACACAACACATCAT
>VHZZ01008967.1:18817-46275 GCA_009801015.1 Silene noctiflora
AGCGACAAGCCATCATTGACATCCTATAACAACATGACGACATCTAACACTATTACTACACATATCTCTAAGCGACCAAAGACAAAGATGACAACCACGATATAACATACCTATGCCAGCCTTCTGGCGAAAAGACCGCTCCCCGACTCACGCTTCCATCTCCCAAGGTGACTCATCTCCCCATATTCTCAAAAGCGTGAGAACAGGAGGAGGTATGGTGAGGCGAAGACATCTAGGTTTAGGAAAAACAGAAATGAAAGTGATTCGGATTTTCTGATATCGCGATATATATTTTATCGTTGGACACGGCTTACTCAATCGAGTACCAATTTACTCGATTGAGTGCACTCTACTCGATCGAGTAACGAGGCTACTCGATCGAGTGACCTCTACTAGATCGAGTTACTATTCTATACACCATCTACGAAGGACTAACCAAGACTCGACAAGCACTAGGGTCAGTCAACGGTAACCAAGGGTCCTAACAGGCCGGGTATTACAGTAAGGCTACTTGGTTCGAGATGTTGAAAGAGTACTACCCAAATGATACTGATTTTGGTGAGATATTCAACGAGTGTGCAACTGCTTCGTTCAAAGAGTATGTATTACAAGACGGGTTTCTTTTTAGAAGAAATCGTTTGTGTGTGCCTAAACATCATGTTCGGGAGTTGCTAGTTCGTGAGGCTCATGGTGGAGGCATTGTTGGTCATTTCGGTACACAGAAGACGCTCGAAATCTTGCACGAGCACTTTTATTGGCCGAAAATGTTGGGTGATGTACAGAGTTTGTTAAGCAAGTGCGCTACTTGTCATCTCGCGAAGAGTAAGTTCAAACCGGGTTTGTATCAGCCATTACCTATTCCCAATCGACCATGGGAAGATGTTTCGATGGATTTTATCGTTGTCTTGCCTAGGACACAGCGGGGTAAGGATGTTATAATGGTGGTGGTTGATCGTTTTTCAAAGATGACACATTTCATACCATGTCATAAGGCCGACGATGCTGCAAACGTGGTTGATTTGTATTTTGGAGAGATAATGCGCTTACATGGAGTTCCAAGAACGATTGTTTCTGATCGAGATTCCAAGTTCTTAAGTTATTTCGGAACACATTGTGGAGGAAATTGGGTACGAAGTTGCTGTTTAGAACCTCGCACCACCCTCAAACTAACGGGCAGACCGAGGTTACCAATCGTACTTTGGGGACTATAATTTGAGGGTTGGTTAGCAAGACCCAAAAGGATTGGGATGTAAAGTTAGCTCATGCCGAGTTTGCATACAATCAGACCTCTACTATAGCTACGAAGCACTCTTCATTCGAGGTAGTCTATGGTGTCAATCCTTATTTACCTATTGATCTGATTCCGCTTCCTAGTGATGAGTTGGTGCACAAAGATGCTAAATCCAAGCTTAAATCGATGTTGAAGCTTCATGAGGAGGTTAAGAAACGAATTGAGACGGTTAATGATGCTTACAAAAAGAAATCAAACAAAAACCGTAAACCTAGGCTCTTTGAACCAGGAGATATGGTTTGGCTTCATTTGAGGAAGGAACATTTTCCGGGGAAGCACAAAAACAAGCTTATGCCTCGTGCCGAGGGTCCATACAAAGTAGTTGGGAAGGTGAACGATAATGCTTACAAGTTAGAGCTTCCTGGAGACAATGGTGTCCACGCCACATTCAATGTGGGAGATCTCTCACCATACTTAGATGATGAAGGCCTGTCCGAATTGAGGTCAATTCCCTTTCAAGAGGGAGGGGATGATGCGCTTAAAGATGTCGAGTATGTCACACTTGGGCCAACGAATGAACAAGAGTTGGTTGTTGCTAATTCTCGAGTAGTTTCTTACTTGGGCTCACATTTTCAAGTCCAAGGGATCAGAGTATTATTCATTGAAGCACCATGAACTAACTAGGCCTGCAGCAACTAAGAGTTTAAGAGCTGGTTGTTTATTTCCAATTCCGTTATTTCCTATTCTATTATTTTCCTTATCTCGTTTTAGGATATTTTACTGCTATTTCTTATTAAGCAAGAATAATATCTCATAGAAGATACTAGGTTAAGTTTACTAGCTTATTTGTAAGCCTATATAAGACGTGAAGTGGCTGTTGCTTTTTGCTCATTCAACGATCAATAAAAACTCAGAAAAACCTCGATCAAGTTTGATCACCAAACCTTAGATTTGAGAACGTACTTCAAGTCTTTCGCGATCGTTGTTCGGGCTCCGAACTCTTTCGTTATTAGCTGCGAATTCAGATCGAATCTCAAGGCTAAATATCCCCTTGTTACTTATTGATTCTATTTCACGGTAAAAATCACAAAAAAAGACCCTAAACTTCGTTTACCGTGTTGCCAAATTGTTGCTGGATTTCGAGTCTTGATTAGCGTTATACAATTTGTTAATTGCTTCCGCGTTGTGTATCACCACCGTAGCCTCCCTCACCACCAACTTGCCCTCCATGTTACCACCAACACCACCACCACGAGTCTCTGCCTTGCCACCCACCAAACCACGGTCAAAATTCCGGCCCTAAACACTCACGACGCGGGTAGGCTCGGTCAACCCCGATCGGGGTTGGGTGTCCCCGATCAGGGTCGTGGTGATTTATTTTCGTGGCTTTTATTCTCATTTAGGACTTAGCCAAAAATCACACTACCCATACTCAAGTAAGTCGCGACTCCTGATGCAAAAAAGATGCAGCTCAGCATCGAAGTGAACAGACTCCAAGATTGTTCAGTTAGAAGACAGATTCTGCAGTTGTTTCACTCGGTTACTTGACACCCAAGGAAGAGATGTCGAGATTTCTTTCCTAAAAGAAGTCATATCTTAGGAATATTAATTTTATTATTTCTTAATGGTAGTAGGAATTATTCATTTCCTAGTTGTGTTAAAAGAAGTCATATCTTAGGAATATTAATTTTATTATTTCTTAATGGTAGTAGGAATTATTCATGTCCTAGTTGTGTTAGAAGTTCTAGTTTCCTAATTCTAAGTTTAGTAGGTTTTAGGAAAGTGTCCAAGTTTCCTAATTCTGGATTATGTCAGTTATGTTTTCCTATTTTGTTTTAGGTAAGTATTTCCAATATCTTTTAGGAGTGTTTAATAAGGCAATCAGAATTGCCATATAAGTCATAATCGGTTATGGAGATTGTTTCCTTATTCCGATTAGGAGTCAGTTTAGTTTAGTATAAATAGGAGTCTTGTATTGTTATTATTTAATATATCGTGTGAGTTAATAAAAATTGAAGCTGTTGCTTTCTCTCGTTTGCAAGTTTTGTAAACATCGGTTCGACGTTTCGTTCCAACCCTAGTTCTTGTTTGACGCGTTCAAGCATTAACTCGATTGTCTAGCAATATGTCTTGCGAAAACAATCACCATTAGTCAAGTTATAGGTCTAACTTGAGCAAATTCGTTCAATTAAACATTAAGCTAAAAAATTACAATATGATTCAAAAAGTAATATATAGGATAAGTTAAATTTGAGTTTTGATATTAAAAAATTAAAATGTAACTCATAAACTTTAATAACTCAGAAAAATACACATAAACTCAGTTATATATTTGATCTTATAGTTATATACACCCCACAAAAGGCATATCTAGGAAATCAAGCTAAGCTGATTTAATATCGTGGGTAATCGCCCGTCCCGTAAACCAAGATTCTTACAATGTTATTGAACAAAAAGGCATTTCTAAAACGCACACTCAGCGGCTAAAGTTATTCAATTTAGGTAGTTTTTAAGAACTCACGTGGTTAATTTCACACTTTGCCAACATTCTTATAAAATTTTTAGCTATAGCATATGAACTACAATAATTCAAACTAAATTTTTAATCTCAGATTGGAATTGGGACATCTGCACGTTCACCTAAGGTTATTGATATTGAATGTCAAACCTTGAGTTTTTTCAAGCCATGACAAAATGGTGTGGCTTTCTTTTATTTTTTGCTCAAATTGTATCACTCAAAGGTATAACCTTGATGAATGTGGATCCAATCTTTCACGGAAAAAGATCTTATATTAGCCGAATGAAATTTTGGTATGCTTATGACCCCACGATTATGTTTAGCCCCTTTATAGAGACGATCACAAAGGGAAAATGGTCTCAAATTATGCGTGTCTTTGAGAGTGGATAGTGACTTTCATGACCTCGCTACGCTCAAAGAATCAAACTACGCTGGCATACATATTTTGGGGTATGGCCATACAACAACTAGCAGTGTCTAAAAGAGAAAGGAAAAGATTAGATTTGAATGGAGGGATTACATATATTCTCACCTTATTCTTACATTGTGTGACTCGCCTTGTTCTTACTACGACTAGTGAAATTTAAAAGGAAAATCCAACACAAAAAAGTCTTGCAACTTAGGGCACTAACAATAGGAGGTTTGTCAAGGGTTTGTAAAATGACATGTCATCTATTTTTGAAGTTTGTCTACAAACCTCCTATTGCTAGAGATAGATATTGAGGTTTGTAGTTAAGAAGGGTTACTATGTAATATACCGGTTTGTGGAGAGAGGTGAGAGAGAAGGTGGGTCATTGTATAAACCTTAAAGAAGCTTGCTTATTATTTGGTAAGAGGTTTGTTGTAAAAAAGTTTGTGTTTTTAAGGGTAAGATTATCCGTCAGACTCTCCAAAGTCTTAAGACTCCGCCACATCAGTTTTTCACTAACTTTTATTATTTCTTTATTGTTCAGACTTACCTCAAACTCACCTCAGATTTTATACATTATCCGTCAGACTCACCTTAAACTCTACTTTTCTACTTTCCACTTCACTTACTTTTTTTTTCAAAAAAAAAAATGCCACATTGTATCCATTAATTGGATACTTCATGGTGGGGTCAAGACTCACTTAAAGTCTTAAGTTGAATCTTAGGTTTCCAAGACTCAACTTAAGACTTTGTCAAGACTTTTGTAGATTATTGGTAGTCTTGAGTGAGTCTCGTCTTAAGACTTACCAAAGTCTTGTCTCAAAACTACCAATAATCTTACCTTAATAATTTGACATTTGACAAGCCTCAAAATGGATTCATCTATTGTGGATGCCCTAAGAGCATCCACATTAAAGAGATGATCCTCTTCCTCTCTTTGATTTTTTCTAATTTTCTCATTTGGCCACATCATTTTCTCTTTTCTCTACCCAATTCCCAATTTCTTCATCATCTTCCTCTCTTTTTCTCCCCATCAAAGAAGATCCTCCTTTCCTCTCCTTTTTCACCTTATGTCTTGAAGATGACACCCTCCTAGCACTATCTCTCATCTAAGAGGACAATCTTCGTGAGATTAAAATCTCACAGTGTGGGTCAACTCCTCCCCATCCCATATACTCCTACTCTCCTAGCGACAAATCTGACTGATCACCAGATTCACCAATATCATTCTTCCCTTATCCACCATGATTCCGGCAACCTCGAAATCATTGAATTTGTATCTCCTAACCACCACCACTGCCGCACTCCTCCTCGTCTCTCTCTCGGCTTCCTTAGCGCCTCTCGACGACTCTCTGACCTACTTATGGCCGTTACCAGCGCACTTCACAGCCGGAAACGACACTTTGACCGTTGATCCTGACCTCTCTCTCTCCTTCTTCGGTAACTCCGATATACTTTCTGACGGTTTCCTGCGCTATAAACACCTCATTTTCAAACACGTCGCTAGGTTTTCCGGCAGGTTTCGGTTTCTTCAGTCATCTGGTTTTGACGTCAGTGTTCTCCAGATCGTCCTTCACTCCCCTGACGAAGAGGTAGATGTTAATCATTCGCTTATTCTATTTTTATTCAACTTTTTCGTTTCTTTTGTGTTTTTAATCCTGAATGATGGATTATTTTTCATGGAATAATGTTGACAGCTCCAGTTAGGGGTGGATGAGAGCTATTCTTTGGAGATTACCAGGAAAGACCATACGTCCATAGTCGGTGTTGCCAAAATTCAGGTCCATTTCTTTCTTTATTCTAAAATGAGCTTCTCTATCTACTATTAAGCCTTTGATTTCCTTGGAAAGTAAGATATCTATGGGATGCAAAAATGGAAAATTGAGACTTTTGTTGTTTCTATTAGATGAATATAAATACTAACAACTTCTGCACTAAAAGTTTACGGTCTCATTCTATATTTGCTCATGCATAATTCTAAAATGAGGCGAACTCGTTTGGACTTTTGTGATAGAGAAAATGGCAAAGTTAAACCTTTCTACATATTATGGAACATTAGTCTAGTGATGATAGTCGATTTAGATGGTATATTTGATTAGTTTAAAGATGGAAATATCATATTGTCTAGTTTGCATTGCCGAAATGTTATGACTGAAGCAATTATTACTCTTTTTGCACTGGTGTTACACTGTCATTTTTTTTCCCGCTTTTTATTTGTCATTTTTCTTAGCTTAATAGTACCAAGACTAAAAAGTAAAGTCTATACCAAATATTTTACCTTCAACGAACCTAACTAAAAAAACTCGCAGCCCACAAACTTAAACATGGAGCGAGCTCATAACAAACTTTCCGAGTTTTCATTCTATCACTGGCAATTTAACTTAAAAACACCTACCCAATGTATTTTTCTCTCAAACTCAGTAATTTTTCTACACGTATTTTATCTCTCCTTTTGTCATTTTCTCTCTCCTCCACTCTCTCTGGCAATAGTCTTTCACCAATATTTGTTGAACTTCTTGAGTTTCATTTGTACTGTTGAACATGTTGAACTTGTAGAAAATCAAATTTGGCATCTCTATATTTTCAATTTTGCTTCGAAAAAATTATTAGTTGAGCTTTGATTTTCACTTCGTGAGCTTTGGACACAAACGTCTCAGCTTTTAGTTGCACTTCAGGAGCAAGCTATGATAAATTTTAGTTCATTTCCTTATCAAGCTTTGTGTCTGAGCTGCTGTTAACTTGTAGAAGGGGTTATTGAGCTTGTAGAGTTCCTTTTCATCTTACTTGTAATTTAGTTGATTCAAAATTTCAAAGATTAGTTAACTTGATGTTCTTCTGTACTTCTGTTGGACTTTATGTTTACTTTTGAGCTTGTGTAAACCTTGTTAAGCATTATTTTGTTTACATACATTTGTAATCCGTTGCTTCAAATTAATGATTGAGCTTTCCGTTGCTATTCTTGATCTTGTTGTTGAAGTGGTTAGGCTTACAATTCTACTGGTCGAGCTTTATTATGTTACCAGTGAAGCACTCTTGTGAGGGGAGTTTAGTCTCTAGAAAAACTTCTTGTGTTTTCATCCTTACTTTTAGGAGTTTGCATACTTGTACTTAGTTGAGTTTCACTTGCATTTTTGAGCTATGACACATGACATTGCGAAAATATCCCGGTTGTACGTACAGGCGGGCAACTGGTTGCTCATTTTTTTCTCTTTTAAGGAAATCATAGAATCTAAAGAGTTGATTTTTTTTTTTTTTTTTTATCTTGTAGGCCAATACCGTATATGGAGCACTGCGGGCTTTGGAGGTGCACACCTTTTCATAATTTTCTGTTTTAACATAAGACCCTTTGCTTATCCTAGTACATTATAAGGAATTAATGCATGGTAATTGGGAACATGCATCAGTTTGTTATTGAGAATATGTATAGTTTAGGTTTAGTTTTTAGCTGCCTGCTTTGTAATGGTCTCATTCAAATCATAATTCTCAAAGTTACCCATGTTTTCATCACCTATCGAAGTAATTGAAAATTTAACTGCCAGATAACCAATCCAGATGATGGGGTAACTTTTATGAAAACAAGAAATGAATGTCAAGATTTTGAATGTGATGTAATAGGTGCTAGTTTATTGCTTTTATAAGTGTAAATTGTTGTGGGACTAAGGTTCTATTGTTGTTTTGGAAATAAGAGGTTATATGAGTGGTCACTAGAGTAAGCACTTATGTTGAAAGGATAGAGCTGTTTCTTAAAATTTCTTGTTTCCATGAAACCACAGTTTTATATGAGGACCTCATTGTCTTGCAACAACTTTGCGTTAATACTTCATCCATACTTTATATGCTAGATTCTTATTTTACATATAAAAAAGGTTAGGGTTTTTCTACATGGTACCCCTGTGTTTTTTCGAATTCTACGTTGTACCCCTCGCTTTTCAAAAATATCAGTAGTATCCCTAAACTTAATGAAAACATCTTAAAATACCCCGAATGCTCGAATCTGCCTCATTTAGATGTTTAGTTTATGCATTTTTATTGATTTTTGGGCAATAATTTGTCATTCCATTAACATAAATATCATTTACTCAATCGTAAATATATTTTCTTTACAAAATTTAACTGTTTAAAAACTTGATTTTTAGTAGTTTGGGTATTTTAAGAATATTTTACCAAGTTTAGGGTAACCACTGATGTTTTCAAAAACCTAGGGGTACCACGTAGAATTCGAAAAAACGTAGAAAGATATTGTGATAGTTATGCTAACTGATTGATGTAATTACCTTTGCTCGTTTCCTGATAAAATACAAAAACTCAGATTGTATCTGTATCTGCTCTTCATTTCCCCAAATATTGCCATTCAAATAATATGAACTTTAGACAAGGCCATGGAGGAAAATAATTTCCAGTTGACTTCACAAGTTACCATGTCCAGATGTCTGTGCTTCCTTTGTGAACTTTAATGAATCTAATTGTGGTATACAGAAGCAAGGGTTCCACTTCGATTGTGTATTTACAGAAGCAAGAGTAATTGAGGCATGAATGCATGATTGGCTAATCAACACAATTCAAATTTAGTTCCAATCATCCCTCAACTCTCCATCACGACCACACACTGCCTCCGGTCCCCACTTGCTCTGCACATCTATCGTCAGCCCCAACTTGTGGCTTCGGTGCAGGTCCTATGACTCCCACCTACAACTCAGGCAGCATCACCATCTCCAGTGCAGAGTCAATTACCAGTGCACCACTGCCACCACTCTCAGCGAGCTATTTCACACCATACCACCATTCATCTCATCACCATCTTCCACTCTGGCAGCACGCAACACCCACCACCATGTCATGGCTCCATGACGCCACTTTCATCTTGTATAGTTCAAGCATTTACCATACCACCACAATATTTGCGTGTATATTTCAATCATGGCAAACTGACAAGCTCATATAATTGTAAACCATCTTACTACATCACTCTCAAGTTTCATATGCCATCCGAAATTTTGCAAATACTGTCTTGCACTCTTACCACATTCCTGGTATATCATCATACTCCATATACCATCCCAACTTTTTATTAACAATGGTAAGTTTTATACAAATGGTGAGAGGGAGAGGAGTCTCACTGGTGGTTTACTGCTTTGTGTGGTGGTCGATGGAGGAGTTGTGGTGGAGGAGTGATCTATATTGGCGCCAGACGAGTTTTGGTTTATATTGGGAGATAGATGAAAGACGGGGGCAGCCATGCTGGTGGAAGATTCTCCTAGGCACGGCCAGATATTTAAGACATTCAGGTAGTAGTTGACTGAGTTGTAGGTGGTAGGCTGAGGTAAGTGATCGGCATATGGTTGTTGGGATGGAGATAGTGACTATTATGTGGTGGCTTGTTGTTCCTATCGGTAGTTTCAGATTAGGGAGGGAGGTTGTGGGAGGAAGAGGGATGTGTTTTGTAGGCAGTTTAACTGGGTGCCCTTGGATTTGGGTGAGTAAAATATGATAAATAGCCGGACAAGATTCACCCACAAATATGTAATTTAGTTCTTTGTTGATCATTGTGATTGAAAAAACAATCCTCGGGGGCAATATCATTCAACTCTTCTCTGGATCTTAGTTTAAAAAAGCGCTCCTCTAGCGCGCCTTGGATGAGTCACTAACCAATACGTCTCGGTCATTTTAAGTGCGGCTTTTGGATAAAGTTCACTTAACAAGATTTGCTAGTATGCACTTTCCGTATTTATTCCTCTAGATCTTTAATTATGCCAGTTTTTTCTCCATTATTCCCACCTTTTACTGAAGTGACTACCCTTCTTTCTATTGTGAAGTACCAGTCATTCGTTGTAATTTTTCGATGCAATTTTCATCTTGGGTCATTTGGAAACAATCTCTTTGTGTTGCTAACAAGGGTAAGACTACGTACATCTGTCCTCGCCTTACCCCGCAATTTGCGGGAGCCATTGAGGCATTGGGTAATGTTGTTGTCGTATTCCCAACTTTTACTCCTTTACACCTGTAAACTCCCAAAAATGGTATTGTTGCCTAATTTTTTTTTTTTTTTTTGGAAAATACAAACTTGTTAATGAAAGTAAGGCGTTGCACTTTGCGCCTTGTCGCCTTGGCTCCTGAGCACCTTGGTGCGCCTCTGCAGACTAAGCTCTAGCTAGAGCAAGGATGTTACCGAAATATGAAAAATGAAAGCTATTTTTTAGAGTGAATAATTGAGCTCAATCCTAGAAAGTTTCTAGGTGGATGTAAGCAACACTTTGTTGCGTCTTATGTTGCAATTCATTATAGAGCTTCATTCCTCTTTAAGCTTTTTTTTTTTTTTTTTCTACGTGCAGATCAATGAAAGATTTGAAATCGAGTATCTTATGAGTATAGGGATTAGTCTGTTACTATACATGCATGAAGCAATTGCTGTTAAAAGAAGATAACACTATACAACAAATACAATGAAAAAGGCAAGAAAGAGTTAAGACTAGAATAACAGAACGCATAGAGAAGCATGGTATTAAATATGATTTATGGGATTGGCTTTGTGGCTTGATCTAGTTCATTGTGCAAATTGCGGGGTGAATCCACTTCAAAGTGCGGTCATGATAACCTTTAAAACGTTCCTAACTCGGTCTCGATGGAGTTTAATGGCTCAGATGTAATAACATGTAACTGGGTGAAAAAGGGAAGTGAGCAAAAACAAAATAATGAGTAAGATAAGAGAAAGAGAAGGTAAAGAGAGTCAAGGAAAGAAAAAAGAGAGACATGAAAAAAAATTATAAAGATTAAAGAGATAGCAGAATGAAAACTGCTAAATGCAAAACCATGATTTGCATAATTCATTCTCTCTACTTGCCCTTGTTCACCGCCTTGTGTTCATCAGTCCTAAGTTGACCCCTGAAACTGTAGAAACCTTACGTAAGTCTGTTTTTTTCCCCACTCGACATTCACAACTACTATATGTATCCATCCTTCATTCCTCGTAACATGTGTCATGGTGTCTTTGTCTCATATGAACAAACCATCCTAAATTTGTCTCATGTATCTTATCTTCAACGAAAGCAACTCCTATCTTCTTCATATCTATCTCATTTTGTCAATCTTTCCTTCTATGTCCATTCATCCTATATATGCATCTCCAGTCCACCACGCACCACATTCATCATAAGTCTGATTCACTTCGTGGGTTACCACTCCCTGCCCTTAAACATGGCAGCTCTAAATGCTGCGGAATTAATTTTATTCCATTTGTGAGATGTTCACGTAAAATCCTTTGACATTTCTCCATAAAAACTAACCTTGGATTTTTTTTTCCTTTGGAGAAATAATTTAGTATTTTGAACAAAAAGTTGCTTGTTTGCTTGTTGTCTTGCCTGATCCATGGCTTAGATATGTGCACTGTTCAATGCCAAAGTGACTGTGTATGTCTTGTTAACATGAAGTCTACGGCCCCTGCAGTGGGAGAACCTCATGAACTGTATTAATGTACCAAGCTCTTTCTTTATAATGTGTGCTTTAGTAGGAGCTTTGCTATAAGCTTATGATTAGTGGAAAACCCTTGTGCTCCGATGCCCTTTTACTTTTTGGAAATTTGAGTTTCAGTGGTTTCTCTCCAGCGGAAATCTTGCTTTCATGTGTGTATAATGTAACCTTAAGCTAGGTGGAACTTGGAAGTGCTAACTTTGCTTCAGTTTTGGTAGACGGGCTCAGCAAGGGTTAGGTTAAATTCTTAAAACCCCTTTGGCAGTGGCCTCTAAAGCTCCTATATTCTATTACTAAACATTTATTGCCATATCTAACAGTCCAATCCCAAGCTTTTCCAAGCAAAGACCAAAATTGGGTTCCCATCATGGTATTAAGCCGTGGTGTGATTCTTGATCTCGGTATCGTTCATCATGGCCTAATCTCATTTGTTGTGCTATTAATGTGGCTGATTTCTCAACGGAATGCAATCCCAAACTTCTCAAGCAGACACCAAAATTGTGTTCGTAATCATGAATTAAACCACGGTTTGATACTGATCTTGGTATTGTTCATTGTGGCCTAATCTTGTCTGCTGTGCTATTAATGCGGTTGATACCTCAATGGAATGCAATGTGATAACATTCAAAACCATGGATAAATCTGTCGTTATCCGTGTCACTGCCAATATCTTATTTCGTGGTTTAGATGACTAAAGTAAGGGAATGAACTTGTGTATGAAGCATATAGTAGGATTTTGATGAGTTTAAGCCTCATTTCTCAAACTTTTCTTTATTTTACATGGAAGAAAAAATTTAAAATTCATGTCCATGTATCCTCAATTTAGGACCATATAACAACTTTAGTTGGGGCGAGTGGATACCTGATAGAATACGCTTGTGTGCATCGTTGCACCTGTATTCGTGTCCCGAGTATCATCGATCATTCCCACTTAGTTGACACTCATACCATAGTTTTATTTTAGTGTTACACTGTCAAAGTTGCCGAAATTGCGATGATGAAGAAGACCATTCTCTTAAATTCCATTTGGCTTTTGGGTACTAGTGCCTCAGTAATTTCCTATTTGATTTGACTGGAATCAAGGGAGAGTTAAGTATTGACAGTTCAGGTGAATGGCTTAGCATGCAAAAACCCCTCATAGTGATCTGACAATATGAACTTGGGTGATTTATTGTGAATGTTCACTACAGCTAATGTTTGTTCTTCATTTGTTTTTTCTTTTCTTAATAAAATTTATTCCCTCATTTTTGCACTAGAATGCTTTAGTGAACTTGAAATCTCTATTATTTAGATGCATATTGGTTTCACTTAGAGCTTTTGTTAGGCTGAGTAGATACGGAGTATTTCTCTCTCTCTTTTTTTTCTTGGTATTTTTTTTATAAATATTTTCCCCATCTTTAATTCTCATTCTCTTCCAATGCAGACGTTTAGTCAGTTATGCACATTTGATTATGCATCAAAATCCGTGAAGATATTTAAGGCTCCGTGGTATATAGAAGACTTGCCAAGGTTTGTGTATCGGGGACTTCTTATTGGTAAGTTCTTAATATCTATAATCTTAAAAGAATCCCAAAGTTTTCTTTGTTTAGTATTGGGTTAGCCATGTGTATTTTGCAAGGAATCATGTGAGTAATTATGGTTTGGATAAAGAATTTTTTTGCCTAAACCATTGACACAAGTGGAATTTAGCTAGAAATCACGTGCGTAGGACTTAGGAGTATTGCCTTGTATGTTCTAATCCTAGGAGGCCTTTATCTCAGATGATGGTCGTGGGTCGGCTAACATGAATCATCCTTTAGAACCGTCATTGAATGGTCGCATTAGCACACCTTGATATGCAATGACATAAAAAGAAGAGTGAAAAGGGGATGGGAAGGGAAATATGATACAAAAGTCGATCTAAACCTATGGGTATAAAAATCAAAAGTCAGTTTTCTTTTATAAAAACCTAGATATACAAAATAGAAATCAAATACAATAACATTTGAAAAAAGAAAATAAAATGAATGTTTGAAAATCGTGAAAGTAGACAAAGCAGAATGATACAAGTAATTTTAAGTAAAATTATTGAAAAATCTCAAGAGTAAACAAATAATATGTAAAAATAAACAACTTAAATAGCAAAAATAAAATAAAAATCTCAAGAGTAAACACATCATTTCTCTCTATTGTTCTCTCTCCACCACCATACATTCTTCAATCCCAAAAAAACCTCGTGTAATTTTCAATAACCTTCATCCAAGTTTTCTGGGTCTTCCTATACCCTTGCAACCTTCTCCGTGAGCATCCTAACCGGTGCGTTAATTGGTCTCCTTCTCACATGGCCAAACTATCTTAATTGATTTTCGATCATCTTGTCTTCTATCGGTGTCACTCTCACCTTCTCTCTAATCACTTAGTTTGTAAGCCATTCTTTCACTCTATGGCCACACATCCACCGTAAAATACCACACTCATCTTTTGAATGTGAGAATGTTTCACAGCCCAGCGCCCAGAGTCCGGAGCCGTGCAGCGGTGCAGGTCTAATTGCTGTGAGATAGAATTTACACTTTTGTCTATGAGGCATGTTGTTATTCAGTTCATGGTTCGATCCCTAGGCTAAGCTCTTCACTAAATTAAAATTCATATTTTTAGGCTTTTAAGTTACTAAAATAATTTTGCTCGAATCATTTACAAAAGCATCTTAGTTAGAGTTCAAGTGAGATGGGGCATCGACTAGTGGATCTAGTCACTAAGGAATTCTTGCGAACGTTTGTTCTTACCTTTGTGGCTTTTAAGGGATGAGTCTTTTGTCTTGCCCATATGACTGATCATAATTATTATTAGACCTCTGGAAGTCTAAATTGCTGAATCCGCCACTGGTGGTGCACTTAGGTCTTGGGTGTTAGTATTCCTTATGGCTCTTAGGTGTTCAGTAATCCTTTTGGTCAAGTTTCTATTAGTGTTAGATCAGCCTTTGAGCCTCCATGAACTAGAAAACAAAAGGACAGGCTGCATTGGTTTATGAATATTTTTGTATGTGCATCTAGCGTCTTAATTTGGGGGTATTTATATGGTTATGCCAGTGATGGAACTAAATATAAGCAAGGTGAGACTAAAGAGAGATGGTACTAGGTAGTTTTACTAGGTATTTCTCTTTGATCAGCAATAGCACGGGAAATTAATCTTGATAGGTTATGCTCACAATTTGTCTTGTTTACTTTTTATCCTCTTAAATTGAACCATTACTCAAGAGTTTGCATCATATCTCTTACTTGTAAAACATCTCTCGCAAAACTTAATGCACTTGAGAACATTTCTTGATACAAAGTTCTTACAACGGATATTAATCTCTATGGTATTTGAGGTAGACCTTTTGTTTTCTGGGCGATGGGCTCATTATACGGCTGATATCAAATATTCCTTGCAGATACTTCTCGGCATTATCTACCTTTAGATGTTATAAAGCAGATTCTTGATTCCATGACGTATGCTAAACTTGTATGTTTTTCTCTTCGCCTAAAGTCTATTTAAACTTTTTGTGCAGATGTCACAATTTGGTCTATTTTGAAATTGCTTTATAGCTGTCACACTCTTGTCTTGATTATAGACAATTTGCTTTGAGTTCTAATGTTTCAAAATTGTATTCAGTAGAACGTACTTCATTGGCACATTGTAGACGAGGAGTCTTTTCCTTTTGAAACACCATCATATCCATATTTGTGGAAAGGCTCATACTCCAAGTGGGAGCGGTATACAGCTGAAGATGCTTGTGAAATTGTCAAGTAAGTGATTGTCAGTTGATGCATTTCCCATTGAGAACTGTGTTGTCAATTGATTGTGGCACAAATTTGCTGTGTTGTGGGCATGTGGCAGCACGAGGTATGTTACTAGTAAGCAAATTTCCGGCTGAGATACTGTAGGAGGAACAGAGTATCATTTTGTTGGATGTGTAGTTCTTCATCCACTGACATGCATACTCCATATGCCCAGTAGGTTTAGAAAATCACGTGGAAACAGTGAAAATGAGTGACAAAATCCCACCATCTGGTACCCAGATCTTTTCTGAGTAAAGAAAATTGGGGAATTTTCCTTCAAAAATACAGGGACACGTGAAGTACCCTAGTTGTGTGCTTGCATCTGTTGCTTCTTGGGCTCAAGGTCATTGAAATTCTGTAGAGTGTAGATTGGGGCCATGGCCTCATCTTGAGCGGGTTTTAGCTGATTTGATATGGTTTTGTTGGATTATGTCTCCTTGGTCCTAGTAACCCCACATTATTTAGCTTCCTTGTGAGATGATTGGCTGGATCTTTTTGTTTTTGCTCTTCACTCCACCCGCTTTCAGTAAGAATGATATTGATAGTTTTGTTGACCTTGTCGATTAGACTATGCTTATTGTTAAAAATGAGTGGTAGTCCTATTTCAGCTTCTATTGTGAATTGTAAAGAACCACAGGAATGAAGGGTGTACATTATTTGTCTTATTTTGGTCAATATTTATTTTGCCTACTAAATGCACTTGTATAACATACCCCAAAGGCAAATTTGATAAAGTTACTATGTAGAAGTCATAGTTCATATCTGTGGTCTCTGGACCTCAGATGTTTTTCCTCAAGAGGTTGGATGGAGCTTGTTTTTTTTTTTTTTTTTCTTTTTTTGCTGATATTTTCATTGATTTATTCTGTATTTCATTCACGATGTCCTTCATATCTAAAGGAGTCAAAAGAATCACCATTCTTCGGTTTTGGAGTAAGATGGACGAAAACAAAATGACTCTCTAAGATGTTAGTGCTTCTTATATTGTGATGTATAGTAGTCAGTTTGCAATTCTCGACACAATTTTCATTATGGGTCGTCAAGGGCACACGGGAAAGGTTATGTAGGAGTACAACAAACCACTCGTACCTCATTATAGACAGAAGCCTTTGAGGCAGTGGGGTAATGTTCATAATTTAGTTATCAACATCACTATTGTTATCAACATCTTTTTATGATTACTATATTTATTGGTTTCTTTCTTCTATTTTTCATGTGCCTGCAATCACTCAAACACAGCTATGCAAAGATCAGAGGTATGGGACTTTAATTAATAATGTTTTTGTAATTGTTTAGGCTGCCTGTTGTTACTCATAACTTGGGAGGGGATTCTTTACTTTGGATTATCTGGTAGAAGTTGATGATTGGGTGGTCTTGGTAATGAGTGCTGAGAAGTGGCTCTTTGTTGTAAAAGGTTTTTTTTCCTTCGGTGACATAGACTGCAATTTCTTTTTATTGCTGTTTTGCAGCTTTAGTCTTCTTGGCTTTGCCATTCATCGACAAACTTTTTAACTAAATAAACTTATGTGTTACTGTAAAATTCAAATGTCCAGACATCAGATTGGTGTTTGTGATAGTGTCAATCAGAAAACACTAGATCTGCTAATAAAATGCTGTCAGTCATTTTCCTTGTTCCTGAGTAAACTGAATGCTTTTAGCATTGTTGGGGCTTAGCCTTAGATAACTCCTATTACTTGTGGCAGGCATCCATGTTATGCCAGAAATCGATGTGCCTGGTCATGCAGAATCATGGTATGTAATATCGTCTCTGACTTTCTTATATTTACTTTTATATCCTACATATTTCTATAAAGCAAATTTGTGCGACTTTCTTAAAATCGAAGGAAGTTCAAGAAGTGCCTGTCAAATGCCAGAATCCATACTTTTATGCGTCCTGGGATTATTTGCTTTATTTCTTTCTTTTTCATTCTCTTCTCAATGTGTTAAATCCACTGTTAAAAAAATTGGTTTATTTATTTTTCTGATTTGCAATTATGTTATGGACGATTGGGTTATACTTCAAAGTCATAGTTTATTTCTTGTACAGGGGTATTGGATATCCTGACCTCTGGCCATCTTTAACTTGTAAAGAGCCTCTCGATGTGTCCAAAAATTTCACCTTTGATGTGGTTTCTGGTATTATGAAAGGTAAAATATTCAGATTTTGTAGGCAGATCTCATTGCGTTTGGACAATAGAATGACTCTTTGGAAGTCCATCCTAGTTTTTGGTGAAGAAGTCTGTCTTAGTGGGCATAGTACTATCATTTGTATTAGGTTTTATGACTGGATAAAATAGAAAATTAAGATATTATTACCAGTAGAGTATCTGTTTTTAGACTTTTAGTCAGGAGCTATATATGACCATTCCGTATATTTAAGTGGAGAACCATTTCATCAGGCTCTCCTTGTTTCCTTCTAAATATGTAGTGAAAGAACCTAGAGGGCTAGAGGGAGGGGCTAGAGGGAGTTGACCCATAACGCATGAAAGAGGCAGTCAAGGCTATAGTATCCATGAAGCACTAGAATGTCATCACACTCCTGATACAGACTAGATTGTATTGATATGGTGAAGGCATTGATTCTGATAATTGAACTTTGAAGGAATTATCGTCTCTTTTGTGTACCTGAGCTGAGAATCGGTAGCACCGGGCAGCTCGGAAAATACTTTGAATCATATTATCAAGAAATTGGTGTCTTAAAAACAAATCATATACAACTGAACAATATGTCAAGTTATTTGCATCCTCTGATGTTTCTGTATATGTTACGTTAAGCTGATTTTGATATGCTACGTATTTTCCAGATCTGAGCAGACTATTTCCGTTTGAGCTCTTTCACTTAGGTGGCGATGAGGTTAATACAGGTAATTTTGACAACTTAGTTCTTATATTTTTTAGAGACCCTGATTAATCTATCTTCTTTGAATCAACGGGCGTCTTGATTGATCAAGAAAGAGAATAAACATATACGGAGTATCTATTACTTTTTCCCTCTTTTGTATAACAAATCAGGAGACGAGTTTTGGCGTGTTTCTCTGTACTCATATATCCTATCCTATAATACTCAACACAGCTAGAAGTAGAGTCACGAGTGCTTGTCCAAGAGCCGGAGTCTCCCACTTTACGAAAATACTCGTGTTTTTGGCTTAAATTGAGGTATCTTTGTTATAATCCTAATTTTCAAAAAGGGAAAATCACTAGACAATAAAGTTTAATAACATTTTTAAGTACCACATTGGGGAAATACCGAGATGCTCATGCTCTTTACTAATCCAAAACCAAATTAATCTGATTACAACTTTGGAATGAAAATAAATACCCACTCTTAAACAACTATAGTAAAGTTATTAAGATGTTCCAACTAATATATCCTAAACAAAGTCGAGTTCCCAAGCCCAAGTAAGCAGCTAAACAAGAGCCGAGAACCAACAAGATTTTGAAACTGATGTAATGTTAGCGGTTAGTTTTTACGCGCTTCTAGACCTGACAAAGTTGATCCGACCCGTACTGGACCCGATGCTCGTAACTTGAATTCACCTGGACCAATTTGACATGTCCTGAATGTTTATCTTGCATGCTGATAACTATCCCGAAATAATTACAGGCCTGAAAATGACCCCTTGAAATAACCCGATTTCTAGCTAACCCGAAATGACCCGACCCGCACCCAATCCAGTTGACCCGTTTGCTAGTCTAGGTGCTTCCCAGTTACCAAGTTACATTTTACCCAAAAGCGCATGAATTTTTAATCTTTAGGTAGGTTATGTAAGAATCATTATAAAGGATTGCCTATAAGTTCCAACAAGGTCCAAAGTCATTTTTTGTTACTCTGCCATTTGAGGTACTCGAATCAACAATAAACAGTAGTAGATCCAATTAAACATGTGATTCACAAATCCAACCATACTAACAATCTACATGTGCTGCTCAACACTTTGTGCAAAACACAAAACCACAAATGAGTATGAAAGACGGCAGGTTCCGAACACATCCTTGGCGAAACAACTTCTCACACCGTCACGATGTCACCTTATGGTAGAAATGGAACCTCTCAATCCTAGTCTTGTCTAAGATTGACCAAACTCTCGATCGACATAACTGTTGAGCTTAAAGAGCAGACAAACTACAAAAAATAGACATGAGCATCTCTATGAATAACCTATCCGTAAAGCGGCAAACCTCAACCTTTTGTGAATTTGTCTAACTCATAGCGTGTAATATTTCACAATGCTAACCATTCAAGTGCACTACAACAATGACCAAAGCCTTACCTAGTTCGGATAGCCGTTGGACAAAATTTCTATACAAACTGGTAACGATATTCAACAGCCTTGATAATTGAGCACACATTACAAAAGTAACCATTTCACTATATTCTCATTCGATACTTCAACTTAGTTTAATCACATTATTTTTGATGTACATGGCGCAATAGTAAGTATTAGATGATTAAACATACGTTTGATTTCATATTAGATAGTTGGGACAAAATAGATAATCATCTATGTGACTGAACATCGTCTCGGGGACCAAAACTCATGACAATCTAACAGAACCCCTGATCGAGGACAATGTTCTCCCGACCCGGGATCATTGCTGAAACAAAATACAACAGCATGGTTATCCCGACCCTGGACATGGGAGTCCTGACCCAGAACCTCACGCCTTGATCTAGGACACCTTCATACTGTTCCAGGAGGCCTTGTGTGCATAACAATATCACAAACATCTTGAAATTCAACACACAATCGCTCCACACTTCAACTATGATAGAAGCTCAGCATCAACATACAATTACAAGCTAACCACCTTCAACTTGAAGTACGTTAAAGCATTAATTCATGCATTAGTATTACAATATGTAGTGAACACACCCACATCCAACAACTTAAGCCCTAATGGCGAAAATACACAAGCCCTCGCTACCTTGACAAAGTGTATAGGACAGCAAATCATCTTCAACAACAAATTCTGCACCTTCACCAGATCTGTCTTCCTCGTCGTTCATGGATTGATGGAACACACAAAGAAAAGGCAACAGTTGGTCCTTAGGTTGAAAATTTAAGTCCTAAGCTAATAAGACAAAAGTAAAAACACTAGCTTACTTACAAGAACGATGCTGGGATGAACAGAGAACGAATTAAGCTCAGCACAGAGTAGAGTTGAAGAGCAAATATGTACTGGAAAGGGAAATGAGAGCACGTTTGAAAGGAGAGAAAGAAGGAAAGAGGGCAGCGGTTGAAGTTTAACGTAAATGTTGAGAAGTTAGTGGGTTATCTAGTTGAGGTAGTTTTAGGTTATGGGTGTGTAGTGATTTAGGTAGTGGTTGGGGTTTCAAAACGCACAAATCCAGCCAATCACTTGCCATGGCACATGGCCCAAGGGAATGTTTTTTTTGGGTTGATAATGTTCATCTTGGTCTGAATTAAAAGACAGAAATACAAATTATACAATGGTTTTGAATTTAATTTCGTTAAACTAGGATTTAGTTCCTAAAAATTAAAAATAAATAAAATTTTTTATTTTCAGAACATGTGTATAGTCTAGGTGTCCTAGAGGCTACCAAGTGTGAGTGTCATGTGCTGGACACAAATACTCCAGGTAATACGGTGTGCTAGAGATGTAGCTCATATATGAAGGATTAAACTTGATGAATCTGATTTTTTGTTTTTCTTCACAGATTGTTGGAACACTACACCACATATAAAGCAATGGTACGTTCCTTAGTGTTATATGTTCTGTCTATCTTGATTACTGTTTCCTATTTTATAATGCATTTGAATATTAATAACTTTCAGTTGAGTATGGACAATTAATACGTGGAATATTCCATCTAAAATCTGGTAAAAATATAGAGGAATCCTTTTTTCCTCCTACAAGGCTACAACCCTTACCAAAATCCCACCTATATATGGAAGGTTTGGAAGGAAAGCTCCATTGTGCCATCCTGACAATATCTAAATGATTACGAAATGTAAGGTCTTGTTTGGAGTTGGAGATTTGGACGGAAAGGAGGGATTTGTTTGGTTAGCAAAGAGGGTAGGAGGGAAATTGAGTTGGGGGGTGGTGGGTAATAGAGGAATCCATTTTCTCTTCTGCAATCCTTACTCCACCGTCGACAACCCTACCCAATCCAGCAGTCGACCATCCTATCATCCTATCTTGCCTCTCTAACAACCCCAGTGTTCCTTCTCCATCCGTTGACGCACTCGATGCACTCTACCCAACCCTGCCGTGGACGCACTCTATCCAGTCCCGCCCTCACCGGCTAGTCCCGCCCTCACCGGCTACCATATTACCTAGACTTGCTATCAATCTCGATGTTCTTTCTGCGTCGACCACCCTATCTAGCATCGTCGTCGACTCAACCTACCCAACCTCTTCTCTCTTCCACGTCGCCGCCGACACATCCCCTCTCCGTTGCTGGTCAGTTGGTGGTGGTGGGTCGGCTATTACATGCCTCCCCCCCTCTCTCTCTAGGGTTTGTTTGTGGGTAAGAATTGCGAGAGGTGAAGTCGGAAAAAGAGTGTAGGATTAAGTAATGTTTGTGTTGGAAATAGCAAGTCCCATTTTTTCCTCTTTGACTACTACCCATTCTAAAGAAAGCTTTACTAAGTGTTTTAAACTTCCAAATCTACATCACAGGTGAATTGTGGATTTTTCTGGAATGTATTTCGATGATGATGGTTGTGTTCCTATAAAACAACTTCCTCAATAGTGGCTTTGTTTTAGAAGAGATTGTAATGAGGTTAGGGAATTGGGTTTTTATTTGTTAACTCAACACTCTAAGAATGAAATAATAGGGAATTTAGTGCTGAGTTATGCATCATGGGCGTCTTCATCAACATTTATGTTTGAAGTCATTTTGTGCGTGAAGAGCCAAATTAATGTTTGGATTGGACTAAAGGGTCTATTTGTAATTCCAGGGCAGAAAGAAGGAACAAGTCCTCACTCTCTCCTTTTTTTCTCTACCTACTTTTACTTTTTCATTTCCTGATTTCTCACCCAGCCTTTATTTGTCTACTATTTTCTTATGGTGCTACTCTTGTCTGTGTATTAATGTTCAACACTCCCTATTTCTGTTTGGTAACAAATTTTTAATGCAGGTTAACTGACAGGAACATGACTACTAAAGATGCTTACCAGTATTTTGTGGTTAAAGCCCAAGAAATAGCTATTTCAAACAATCGGACCCCTGTCAACTGGTATGCCTGTGTACTGTTAACCTTTGTGTATTGACTCAGAAAGTTTGTCTCTGATTAGTGAGCAATATGACATCTCGTGTGGCTCAAAAGTCGGCGTCCTACCTAATCTTGAGTCCTTGTAGATGAAAGATAGTATGTTAATGAAACCAGAGTACTAAGCTGCTAATATATGTGTGAACCATATTTCGTTCTGTTTATGGCTGTACATGGCGGATACAGCATACATGAGTTTATTTCAAATAGAGGCCATTATGTTTTGATGAGAGGTATGTTGGGATTTCATCAAGTGAGTTTGTGCGTAAAGCTTCTTTGATCTTTTCGCATGTTTTTTATAGTTTTGAAATACGGTTCAGCTAACTCATTCCCAGGTTTATCGCACACAACACCAACAAAGCCTTAGTCCCATCATAGTTTGGGGCCGGCTAACGTGAATCATCATCCGAATCCGTCGAGGTTTGAATCCGAAAGTAAATAAACAAAGTAAAAGAAAATAGATAAATAATAAACGAAACAAGTGTGTTTGTAAAAAAATAGAGTAAGAAAAGTGTGAAAACCGATCTTTAAGTGGCAAAATGGGTTTGTAAAAGGCGGCAGTGTAAAACATAAGGAGTACGAGTCATTTAAAATAAAATTAAAAAAAATATTTTATGTTTAACCCCCCTTTTGTTTTTGTTTTTCACTTGTCCTTTTCTATATTTTCGCATTTTGAGGTGTGCGTTCACCCATAGACGGTTCTGAAGGATGATTCATGTTAGCCGACCCGAAACCATTTTGGGATTAAGGCTCTGATCTTGTAAAAAAAATCTTTTATGTAAATTGATAAAAGATGTGTAAGTATCCCAAACTCAAACTAAATCTTCTCAACATGAATTCTTTTTCTCCACAATCACCCTTATCCATGTTTGTTTCGGTCTTCCCCTTCCCTAACAATATTATCCATTTCGCAACTCTAAATTATATTGCCTTTGGACTCTCTGCTACATATGGCCAAACCACCTTCAACTGTTTTCTTTCATCTTATCTTCAATCGACGCAACACCTACTACACCTACTTTCTCCCGGACCACCTCGTTCCTCAACCCATCATTTCTTGCGTGACCATAGATCCAGTGAAACATACGCATCTCACCTACCCTCATCTTTTGTACAAGAGTACCATATTAGAGTACATGCAATAATAGCCGTGCAATAAAATTTACCCTTTAACCTATAGGGTACACTCGAATCACATAGAAATCCAAGTGTCGCTTTTCCACTTCAACCAACCTGATTTGATTCTATGGATTAACATCTCTATCTAATTATTTGATTACTATGGATAATAGATCCTAAATACCTAAAAAACTCGGAACCATAAACTATCCCCATATTTCCAATTAATCTACACTCAAAATGTTGTCTTTTTTCTACGCAGTGTAACCCGACATTCTAACATCTGTCTCTAAAGCTCCAATTTCCTTTCAACTCCATCGTTTTTTTTCTTCAAATAGCACATTATTGTGCAAGAACATCAACCTCGTAGTGAATTGATTCCGTCAATTCGTTCATAATAATAACAAAGGTCTAAGAGCAGAACCATGATGCACTCCAATTGTAATAGGATCTCTTCTGTCTTTCCCACATTAGTCCTTATATTAGTGTCTCCCTCATACATGTCCTTTATAAGATCAATATATTTTCGCGATACCCTTTTCTTTGTTAATGCCCACCAAATCACTTGCCTCGGCACTCTATCATACGCCTTCTCTAAATCAATGAACACCATATGTAAATCCTTTTTCTTGTCCCCATATTTCTCCATTAATTGTCTTATAAGATGGATTGCTTCCATTCCCTAAATCAATGAACACCAAGTTTTATCGCACACGTTTTATTAAAATTATTACTTAGTATTGGCTTTCTTGACCTAAAGGAATATTTCCTCAAAATACATGATGATTGCTTACAGTTCTTTTGTCAGAAAAGTGTATATGGACTTCGTCACGCGTAGCCCTTAAAACAGGCAGTAATCAATTAGAGGGGACCTTCTCTAAGTAAATTTAATGTTAGATCTAGAATAGGAAAAGTTGTTAGCCAAAGTTGAGGGGATCTTGCTTAAGCTACAAATGCAATGGTGGCTTTGTAAACTTGTGTGGAAGTGATTTAATGATTTCGGGTACAGATCCTTTTTTTTACAGTGTCCATTTTATCCTTCATACCTTAATAACTTGTGTTTTAGATTTTTGTGGGTGGTACCCTTGCTTAGATAATTGGTTTTACCCTTGGCTGTAAAATCTGATAAGAATGAATATATGAGACTGCAGGGAAGAAACTTTCATCAATTTTCCATCGAAACTGAATCCGAGGACAGTTGTGCATAATTGGTCAGCCTTCTTTCATTTCAACAATCCTTTCTGTGTTTTTCATCAGATTCTCCCTGTTTCTAGATAATGAAATGCAAAGAATACTTTTAATCAATGCAGGCTGGTCTCTGGTATTTGTCCCAGAGCCGTTGCTAAAGGATTTAGATGTATTTACAGCAATCAAGGTGTTTGGTATCTTGATCATCTTGATGTCCCATGGCAACCTGTCTATGATGCAGATCCATTGGAAGGAATTAGTGATGCCGCTCAGCAAGATATGATTCTTGGAGGAGAAGTATGCATGTGGGGTGAGACGGGTGATACTTCGGACGTTCAACAAACAATCTGGCCTCGGGCTGCTGCTGCTGCAGGTAAATAATTTTGGCATGTCACAATTTTTTTTGCCTGTTAATCATATTCAGAAGTTTGGATTTCGCTCCCTGAGTATATTTTCATGTTCTTGAAATGGAAGCCATGAACTGTGGACAATATAGTGGGTATATAGCATCTAGGTACAGGGTTAGTGGGTCACTCTAACACTGCATATTATGTTGCGTACTCATCCGGAATACTTGACACTTGGATATAGGTATGACATTTGTTTGTGCTTCTTGTCTGGTCAAGTTAGTTTATGTACAACTCTTTGACCCAGTTTTTGTTATGGGTCATCTGCAAACCACATCTTTGCTTGACTTGAAACACGGGTTAGGGAGATTTTAAGTTCTATACATTGTGGACTTAGTGGTATTCGGAGGGGATGTATTTGACAGCCAGGAAGTGGTGTTAAAGAATTCGTTTGCATTGTTGACACTTGACATTGCCTTTGCATACTTTGAATTATGTTGAGCATGAAGAATCACGTCGATGACACCTCTTTGGTGCTCTCACTCTCCACTTCTTTCCAATTTACCCATAGACTAAATGAAATGAGTTATCTTGTGAAATCAACCGAACTCAATCTGAATTGCTCATTTGCTACCCTTTCTGGGCCTCGTTACATTTGCTCTCATCACATTCCTTGTCAACATTACTAATTGACCCTTGACTGCTATTGGATTCTATTGCGCTCCGTAGTCTATGTAGTTTGGATCCTGTATAGGCGTGGAGATTTCCAGCTTTATTTGGTCTAATTGTTGGTCGACATTTTACATGTAGAACGCTTGTGGAGTAGTAGGGAATCTACATCCTCAGGAAACATAAACCACACAGTACTTCCTCGATTGCATTACTTTCGTTGCCTTCTGAACATGCGCGGAGTTCAAGCCGCTCCCGTGACTAACTATTTTGCTCGTCGTCCACCAACCGGTCCAGGTTCATGCTACGACCAATAACTTGTGTGATTTTTATTTATTTACTATACTCTGCTCCCATTTTTACTATTATTATTATTGTGTATGAGTGAATGAACCTGTAATCCCAGACGGGTGCTGTTTGATGTTAAAATTAAAACCACCTGCGATCGGGTTTGAATGAAATGTGTTTATGTATTCATTGTTACCTGTTGTAGACACTTGACAAAATATCTGTTTCATGTGGCATTCGATTTTTTATTTTCTATTTTTGGCTTTTCTTCTGTTAAATTTGTTCCCTTTTGTATGTATTTTTATTAGCTCATGTATACATCCTGTATTTACAGAATTGAGGTCTTCTCCCTCTCTCAAATTGAGTAGTAATCCTGTATTTATAATCGACTCGTACTCGGAACCTCTGAATTCTCGAGAGTGAGCAAGTTATAATGTGAAATTACCCTTTCCTAGTTAAAACTTAAAATTGTATGGCTAGAATATTAGAATCATGGTCCTTATGATCATCTTGAGGCATTTGTCCTTCAAGGTGACATTGAAGCCAGTGTCTCTCACGTTTCTCTCTTTAAGGATAATATATGATTCTTAAGCTAGAGGGTCGGTCTTGTTTTCGCTCTTTAAAAGAAATAAATTTATTGAATTGTATTCCATAACTTAAATATTAGAATCATGCTACTTTGGTTTGCTACTCTATGACGTCATAGTTCTAGCTAAAAAATAATATTTCTCTTTCACAAATCTCATTCTCCCTGGTGCCTACCTCCTCCGACCAAAACTGTCCATCCACAGCCATCCGTTAACCCTAAATAACCCAAAACCTTAAATTAAACAATTCAAATCTAAAAAATACATACAAGAAAACAATATAATTTGATTATTAATTTGCATTTAACTAATTAAATACATGTTCAATTGAATTATTATCCATAATTGAAAAGAATTGATTGATTATTATCAATAAATGAAAAGAATTGATTGATTTGAGAAATTGTGTAATTCTCCATCAAGGGAATTAGGTTTAGCTCTTTTTTTAGTGTAGTAAAAAGTATTGTAATGAGTAAAAGACATCAAAGCGTCTCCCTTGTGACGGATCGGTATTTGTGACGGGTAATGCCACTCACAAAACGAATAAAGCAAAAGGTGGGGGCACCCCTCCACATGCTTTCCTCTCTCCTCTCATGGGTCWTTTGT
>VHZZ01008969.1:3777-17205 GCA_009801015.1 Silene noctiflora
CCGGCCGCCGGCCTACCGGCTGAGCCATCATGACATAAACCCAATTTTCAGAAAAACATACAGGAGGGTTCCCAGCCGGTCGTGGACCGGCAGCCAGTCCACCGGCTGGGACAACATTTATACACGAACTTGATAAATTAAGGCAGAGGACTCTCAGCCGGCAGTAGACCGGTAGCCGGTCCACCGGCTGAGGAAACAGCTAAATATGAAATTGCAACTTTGAGGCAGGAACTTCCAGGAAGTACCCCAGCCGGTCGGCAGACCGGCAGCCGGTGCACCGGCTGGGTGTACCTGATAAAAAAAATTCAACACAAAGAGGCTGGAGGTTCCCCAGCCGGTCACTGGACCGACAGCCGGTCCACCGGCTGGGACGAACCCAACACAAAAATTTCCACCAAAGAGGCAGAAGGTCTCCCAGCCGGCTGGCAGACCGGCAGCCGGTCCACCGGCTGGGAATACCTGATATGAGTTTCAACAGAAATTACATGTAACATGATTTTCCGACTTATTTTCTAACATGTTTTTAGCATAATGAACACGTAAACATACATTTTTCCAGCATCCATCATATCCCAGCATTCAACATGTGAAATTACTCAAAGGAACCAACTTAGACCATTTTAACATGAAATTACACACAGACTCAAACAAACATCCATAATCCCAAGTATCGCCGAGGAGCCTATCAAGGTTACCTTGTGCTTCCTAATCTTCTTGTATATCCTCCACAATGTACGAGTCGGCGTCGGGATCCTCTAAGCTTTCCCCTAAAAACAGAATACAAGTTGTTAGATGGAAAATTCTCCATAAATGGGGACATAGGAATTTCGAAAATGGAAGGAAGGAGGAAAAACTGTAACTTTTATACCTACTTAGAAGGAGAACGAGAAGAGAAGAAGTTTGGCGCGAGAATGAAGGAAAACGAGTAAGAATTGAGGGAGATATGGTTGTCTTAAGCTTGAATGAAAGTGGCAACAATGGTGTATTTGTGTTATGAAGGTTTGCTGAAAAAGGAGTGGAAGAAATGAAGGAGATGAGGGTTTTTAGAGGATAAGGGTGATATATGGGTTCAATTGGACATCTAGGCCCAATACTACACAAGATGAGTCGGGATTGTTTATTTAACGTCCAAATGTTACTCACACTTGAGACGGACTTAATTAGTAATAATATAATTAATTTATTATAAGATCTTATATTTTATGAAAATAGTATTTAAAATCATATTCACCGTAATTAAATATTAAAATATTTTAAAATATAAATTAATTATTCTCGGGTGTTACAGACTTGTAGTCATTTATTCATTTGTTTACATTTATGAAATTCACTAAATCATTATTTATAATAAAGGCTTCTTGATTGTATCTCTGAAACACTACCTCGGGAAACCGAGATGGTAATGCTCCAATTGTCTTGGCCGGATAATTGGGGTGTTATATGTGTCATGTGTCTTGTGTGTGTAGTAAGTAGTGATGGTGATGTAAGTTATCACCATGGTGTGTGTGTGTCGTGTGACCCTGTATGTGAAGAAGTGTAGTAGATGTGGGTAATATGATATTTGTGGCTTTAGGACCAACCGGTGGTAACGATTATTAGCTGGAGTCGTGGTGGTGTTGAGTATACCATATCTTTCAAGTAATCTTTTGTGTCGGGGAGACAAACTTCGGGGATGAAGTTCTTTTAAGGGGGGAAGACTGTAATACCCGCCCTATTGGGGGACCCATTGACTGTCTGTAGGTATCATTAACCATGTTAGACCTTTGGTAAGCATGGAATTAGAGTTACCTTGTGTTTAAGACCTAGAACTTGATCTAGTAAGGGTCACTCGGCCGATTGGGGCGTACTCGGTCGAGTATGTCAGTACTAGACCGAGTGCGTGAGTGGCAGCGTAATATAACGTTACGCGAAAGTCGAAACCTAAAATCATTTCATTTCTTCCTTCTTTCGCAAAACCTAAAATAAGAGCAACTTCTCCCTCTTCCTCCTTCCACCATACCACTTGTTAAGCCTTCACCTAGGAGACCATCAAGGGAGTGGATATGCGCGTTGGTTTCGGTCTAGTCATCGGTCCATCGAGTAAGGTAAGTAATCGTCACCATCTGTGGGTTTTGGTTGGGGTTGTGGGCGTTTGTAATCTGTTTATACCGTTGTTGTAGGTGTCGATAGCGGTCTTCCATGTGCATGTGTGTGATGATGATCGGTGCTGCTTGGATTCTCTAGAGGTAGAGTTTCCCTACTCAGTTGGTTGTTTAACTAATATAAGATATAATGTGACGGTCTTTTATGGTTAATGTGTGATTGAGATTTATTGTGTTGGTTATTGATTGTTGTTGTGGAGCCATTTTTGGGAGATGGTTTCAACCCCATGTTCGCCTCTTGTGGCTCCCGTCGCAAGGTGGATGTGCACATTAATGATCTGGGTTTGCTCGTTGCAATGAGCGGGGATTTTGGTGGTAAGGCTGCGGTCCCCACTGGCGGTGTGGACTACATGTTGCGATGGGTAGTTTGGCAGGGCTACACACCTTGGTGTGTAGTCGGTTACTGGATACTATAGAGTTCAGAGGAATGAGTGATACGGTGTATTTAGATATGTATTATATTACGTGTCTCTGTTGTTATATTGGTTATTCAGTTGACTGACCTCGTTTATTGTTTTCAAACTGTGATGATTCATTCGGGGATGGTGAGCAGAATGACTTTCAGGTTTAGTATGGATGTTTGGATGCTGTCTTGGTGTATGCTGCGGGTTGGAAGGTCGTATGACATAGAGATGCTCGTAGGCGATAGTCGTGTCAGCAGTTGTACCTTTTCTTATTTTGTGTGGTAGAGTTGTACCTTGTCTTCAACTGTAAAGTTGTAAAGTATTTACTAAATGTTCTTGAATGGTCTATTTGATATACTTTCCTCGGGCAACCGAGATGGTAGCGCCTTTATTTATCGAGGATGGTCTAGTTAAGGCTCCTTGGTAAGTAGGGGTGTTACAATTAGCTACTCATCTCCACACAGAAGACATATAGGAGTCAATGAGTAACATTGACAAAACTTAATCTCCACAAAGGCGATTCATCGATATCTTGCAATATCCGTAACGGCAGTCGTCCGTAGATTTGTCCGAAAACATAACACTATGAAATGTCTGACGAATGATTGTGCCAATGCATCCCACCTATTTTCCAACGTGCGATATCGACGTCATATCGTGTTATACACGAGATGGTATCGACGTCATAGCATGACACACACAACTACACAAGACAGGGGAAGTGAGTGCTCACCAAGACCATGGATGGTGGCGGTATCAAGGTTAGACGATCTGCGTTATAACAATTGGTCACAAAAACCAAAAGTTAAACATTAGCAATTCACATTGTTGGCCGACGAACAACCTTCATTGAGACACAAAACCAATTTCCTTGTAGCCGACCTGGGGTGCGAAACAGGATTAGCAACTAAAAAGGCCTGGAACTTGGTTCCCGTTGGTCAGACCCGATATCTCATCAGTCACGAATAATAAAGTTGGTCACATAGGCCGAATGAAACACACGAAGTGTTTGTGCAGAGGCCAAGCAATCATATTAGAACGTATATCAATAATTTTCCAATATGATACGACACTTTTCATATGGCTAACAAATTACTTGTTATACATAGTAAACACACATGAAGAAACCGATCTCAACAAGACAAAAAAAATAGCCTTGGCTAGTGAGACTAAGACAAGATTCAACAAATAGAATAAAGTATGATGGCCAAAGCATAAAGTCGTAAACAAATAAGCCTATCACAAGTTGTCGTGCTGACATATACATAATACCTTTTATATTACTAACTATTTTCCTAAACGTAATACTCATGTATATATACGCACTATATGAACGATAAAGACAGGATCGTAGAGAGAGAGTAACAAAACACATTTGCTCGGATACCAATGTAGGAAAATAAGGACTAACCTTTATGCGGAAGCGATCAAATCGTTGTGCTCGCTAACTGTCCACTACCGTACCTCGTAACTCTGGCGGCTACTAGTCCCGGAATATTTCCACACCCCAAGTCCAAGTCTCGTAATGATGGTAGATTTAGCAACTAGAGAATATGTTTGTGTGTGTGTGAGTTACTTAACTTTCATGTGCTTTTTTCTTCCTAATCTCTCCACATAGGGAGTTACAAAAGAGAATTAAATCACACATAATGGCTCATTGAGTGTGATCTATGAGCATACTAATGGAGCAGAATAAAGGTGACTGTTATATTACTTTATACGCGACCATTACAACTTACAATACGTAATAACACTATTTTAAATAACATACTCATGCAATTTTGCTCGGGTTTAAGACTAATAAATACGCCAAAAGTTTACCCCAAATGAATAACACAAATTAGATCTTCAAAACAAGCAGAAATACAAACACCACAAATAGCAACGAAATTATTAACAGAGGCTTCCCTGAACAGTAGTAATACCAGCATTACTAGGACCATCCACATCCACATTCACATTTCAGAAGCCTAGCTTGCGCAAATAATATAAAGATGATATATCCATTAGTCGATTACCATCGATATATGATCTAACTAAGCCCGTCTGTAGGAATTGCTCTTGCTATTAGAACGAATGGAGTAGGCTCGAAGAGACGGGGACTGAGAGAGGCGGTCAGGTGCAACTGTAGTATTATTCTGGTTGCGGTTTTTGTGCTGAATTCTTCTCCGAGCAATGTAGCCTCCGATCCAAGGAGTCACGTCTTCGTTAACCTTGATTACCAGGAAGAAGATGATACGGTATATGATTATCATGCTGAATAGCACTGTAAGGTCTACCCATTTCGACCGGGTTGTCGTGATCTGGAATATGTATTGCAGTATGTAGTCCCCTGGGATTTTTGGAAGGTCTGGTGTTTGGTTGTCGAATAGAAGACCTTCTAAATCGTTTTGGTATTGCCCCTGACATATAAAAAAAAAAAAAAAAAAAAAAAAAAAAAAAAAAAAAAAAAAAAAAAAAAAAAAGAGAGAAGTATCAGTATATATCTGAAATTAACTTCGTCGAAATTATATCAACACCATTAGCATTAGCTATTTCCCAACTTTCAGGTGTTAGCATTCGCAGCGAATAATGGGACCGCCCTTACCTGGAGAGGTCTTTCGCGTAGTAGGGTTCTAGTTTCCTGTGACGAGCCAAATCGAAATTCTTCCAAGTCATGTGATCTATCATTCGCAGGAACTTAGTCTCAACCAGCATAATACAAGGGAGGGGAATTGAAGCTAGCAATCTTTTGTTCAAAAAGCGCCTCTCTCAACCACTAGGCCAAGACCCCCTTGTTTTACGGTGTGATTATTGTATATTTATTGAAAGTGAACTTGTTTAGGAGTTATCCTGTTTCAATTAACAACATAAGTCAAGAGTCTGTACCTGCAGAGCCCAGAAGTGGAAACTGATGTAAGACATTGGGTATCGCCATACAGGCTTTGGGATGTCATGTGGGAGCCGAAAGTACCCAGACACTAGCATGAAAATTCCCTGCCAAAGGACCCAAGATACTATTATTTGGAAACTTAAACTTTAGCAAACATAAGAATATGTGAATTGAAAGTCCAAATACAAATTTTTACCTGGATACCAGCACCAGTGATGATGCCCATGAGAAAATTGGGAACAATGCTAGCAATTGCCATCATTAAGCTCTCGACAACTGTGACACTTGCGTAAAGACATAGAACGAAGAAGAGGTAGTGCTCAAAACCTGGATGAAGTCGAACCATGAAATAACAAATTGTTCCTGATAGAAAGGTGATCAAGATCAAGAAGGGCATTGCTGATAACGTGTTGCTGATAACAAATGCTGTTACTCCGTAGTGTCCGTTTAATCTTTCCCTTTGGAATACCTGAAAAGAAATTTTGTTATACTGTGTTTCATAGATTTCAGAATCATTTTCAAATTGATTAAACACAGCAAACGGGTGTAAGTAGTAATTTGTCAGGTGCACCATAAGAAAGGAATAATGTATTTCACCTTCATATCTTCGACAAATGAAGGAAATCCGCCAATAGACATAAATGTAACAAAGCCGAAGACAAAAGATGCGCAAGAGCCTCTTGCCTGTAACAAGCAAAAAATGAGCAACATGTGTCATTTGACCTCGTATTTTTTGCATTTGTACATTACTGCTAATTCAGGTAAAACTATGAATCATCGAGGTAGAGTTGAAAAGTTACCAGTATGGAATTATAACTGGTTCCAACATTTAGATAGATTGAACCAATACAGATTGTTACAACGATATAGATCACAAGTCTGAGCCAGTAATAACCAAAGTCTCTTGACATGTTGACGAATGATCGCTTAGTTAAAGTATAAGCCTGCATCAAGAAGCTGGCTTGACTTCCTCCGGCATCTAAAACAGTTCCTTTCTGCCAATATAGCACCATTTGATCTCAGACGTTTTTCGGTAGGATAATGATGGTAAAACAAAGGAACTGAAGAATTGACGAAAAGACTTACATTTCTAGAGGTGTCATCTACTCTCTGTCTGGCAGAATAAGCATATTGCGATGCATTATAATAGCTAACCAGGGTTCTAGTTGCTTCAGTTGTAGTAATCTTGTCTAATGGGTCATCGCTCCCCTCAAACTGGTTCATCACAACACCTTATTGTAAATTCATGATGGACAGACATAATACCAAGAATATCCCTTCTAAATTAATATTGCATCGTCAGACAAAGTTAGTTGATTCAAATCTGAATTGAGGACAGAACCAGAATGAAAGAACATCTGCCTACAGGACTTTCAACAAGATAAGGCTGAGAAAAACAATGAGACCTAACACAACTTACCCGCAATTTCATGGATCCTTTAAGGGTAGCCTTCACTTTGTCAAAATCCGAGTTGATACACCTCAGAAAGTGGTCTGATGGATTCCTCATAGCAGGGCAAGGAAACCCAGCTTGAGCAAAGAACTGTCACAATCATCAATTATCAAATAAACTAACCAAACTTTAATTCTATAGCACTCGAAAGTAAATGCTCATTTGAATGATCAACCAGAAAAGCTGATTAAGAATTACTTCATATGCTTCTGAAGCTTGGCCAAAGTAGACAGTCTTTCCTCCTGAAAGCAAGAACAAGCGATCAAACAACTCGAAAACCTCACTGCTTGGCTGATGGATAGACGCGATAACTGTTCTTCCATCCCTTGAAAGTCCACGTAGTGTTTGTGTTACAAAGAATGCTGATGCACTGTCTCAAGCAAACATAAACAAGTAACGAACATTGTTAGGGAAAGAAACATTATGTGCCTATATGAATGAATTCTCAAATAAAGTCCTTTAATAAACCTCCAAATTTATCGTAATAAATTCCAATTCCCACCATCCATAAGAACTCAGATCTATATGGACCGACTATTAGTAAAGACTAATACTTTTTTTTCCAGTCATGTTAACCGGAATAAAAAAAAATCGCAAAAGCATGAAGTCATTGCAAATGAGAAGTCGCTTTCGAGCACAACTGTTTTTTTTTCTGAACTGTATTTCCCATTACTAGGACTTAGGAGGCTAATTACCTGTCTAGACCGCTAGTAGGCTCATCAAGGAAGAGCAGCCTTGGGCGCATAAGTAACTCAAGTGCAATACTAACTCGCCTCTTCTCTCCTCCACTAATTCCCCTCAAATGCCAGTTTCCGACAACAGTATCCGCGCAATCCTGAAGACCCATTTCAATGATGGTGCTCTCTACTAATGCTTGTTTCTCTGACCTTGGCATTCTGTCAGGCAGTCGAAGTCTTGCCGAGTATGATATTGTTTCCCTCACTGTCAATGTCCCGATTAAGTTGTCATCTTGTGTTACATAAGCCTGATAAATTTAAGATACATCATAGTAAGCTTTAAAGCTAGACTCAGCAGAGTTCTTGTCATCATAGGTACGGAGTATTTGGAATTCATGTGATTAAATTCTTATATTTAGAACCAAATATTTTTACCAAATTCACATACAATTTGTAAATAAATTTAATTACACTCGTAAAAATGTTAGTCGTTCGTTGATTAACCAAAAGAGCCCTTAGTCGAACTAATCGATCAATAATGAATGTCTAACTATGGTTAAAATTACATCAGTCATCCAATAAATCAGCCTGAAAATCACATTTATTTATACAAAAGTAAGGTCCATTTAGGTAGTCGTCTACCTAAAACCGTTTTACAATAAAACAATTCGAAATTTACTTCCTTTCTGTTTTATTTGAACAAGGCAAATTGCAATGATAATCGTAATTACAGTGTAACTAACTATATAACAGAATTATTCAAATTTAGACGGAAAAAACAACTAAGCAATTGTGAAAGATCATTTACGTTTGATAAGCTGTAACTAAAACAAAACTATCACTTTCACGCTCACGCTCACTAATCAATTTCCACCTAAAATTAATTTAAATGGCTTCTTTTTATTAGAAAAAACAATTACTCTTGCTAAATACCGATAACATATAATCACAAGTTGTAAACGGGGTAAAATGTGATCCATTTAGGACAAAAATGTAACCATTTTTAGGTAAAAAGTTATTAGAATAATTTTCTAATTTATAATGGTTTGTCAATAAAACAGTCACATTTTATGGTAAAAATGGCAAAATTTTGCCCCGGCTCGAGCTTGTGATGAAAAATGTCCGATGAGAAGTGGCATAGGAAAAAATAAATGGCCTTTAGTAGATCTTAGGAAAAAGAAACTAACTAGTACTCCTATAATAAAACAAATTTTGTAGTGAAAAATCGAAACTAAGAAAATCCTGATGTTTACCAAAATCTCAGATGTGGAAACTCGAAACTCAAATGAAAAACACTAAAATAAGAAACAGCATACTAAACAAGGTCGATAGGATGATGAGAATTTATTAATATATAAAAAGCATAGCTTACAGCAGTGCCAAAGGAGAGCTTAGTTCTGCGACCATTAAGCAAAATGACGCCGGACATGAAAGCATTGGCGGCAAGGCGGCTAGAAAGAGCGTCAAGAAGGGTTGATTTCCCAGAGCCGGAAGGACCCATGAGAGCAGTAAACGTACCAGGTGCAGCGTAACCAGTTAAACCTTCAAGAACAGTCTGGGTGTCGCCGTTGCGCAAGGTAACCATAACGGTCAAGTCCTTCCAGGTTAACGTAGCCGATACGTCGCCAACAAACTCGGTGTTAGTTTTGTCTCTCCAAAGTGTCTCGCTTAATGGACTTAACCCTGCAACCACCATGTTGTTACCAGCTTGTTCTTGTTGACGCTTGTTCGCTTCCATCTCCATCATCGCATCTCTTTTAGTTATGCTGTTTTTATTATTATTAATATTGTCTGATGAAGGTAGTGTTGTCATGGCTTCTTATGTGGTGTGGGTGAGTGAGTGGGAGAGGAAGAAATGAGTTTTGTATGGGGAGGTAGGATTATCGTGAATTTGACTGAGGGGATTTAGGTGGTTGGCAATCTCATGAAATTAATATGCTTGCTCGGGCTGAGCAAGCAATGACCCAAATGCAATACTATCTTCGGTTTTTTAACCTCAAAGGTGAATCGGGTAGATCAGATCCGACTGTTTCATCTCGACCCAACCCATGTCCTCAATCCTCATTTTTCCGAATCCTGATTTTCGCCTTACCTTTTAACAAAATTAAAAAAAAAAAAAAATTAATAATTTAGGTCGTACTTTTTAACCCAAAACAGATTTTCGACACTACATTTTAGAATTTATGCCATAATCATATGTCTTGTCCTAAAACAATCATTAACTTAAGGATCATAATAATGGATTTAACAAAGACTATAGCTAGATTATTTGTTGTATACCGTATAAGTAGTTTATGTAGTTATCATTAATACTCTAACCTAGTAATGTAATATTACCGAACATTAACTTTGGGTTCTGTTACGTTGAAGATTGGACCGGACTTAAAACATGTCTAGGTGAGAATATGCTCATTCGGTCTCACTTATTTTGTTGCTTTTAAATAAAATATATATTTTATAAAGAATAAAATTGGTTAAGAAATGAATGTAACAAGGGAATAGTTTTAATTAATTTTCGATCTAATTCTTTATAGAGTTGAACCAATGCTGAAACATAGAAGTAACCAAGATTCATGCAAAAGGTTAGAGCGGTGAGCGTCTGTATAGTACCACTAATTAGTGATTTTAATTGAGAGCATTAAATGAGTACTAGTAACGGTTAGTTAGGATGCAATAAATAGGATGAGGGTGACCATGATGATAATATCCATACCCAGACTTGTTGAAAATAGAAAGGCTTTAAATTATACTACTTTCGTTTTGATCATTTATTAAGAGAGAACCTTATTATTAAATGATAGATAGATTAAATTGAGGTTGAGGATCAAATTATTTATTAAAGACATTTCTTAAATTAAAAGATAAATAATTGACTAAGATATTCTAAAATAAAATATGTAATTTAGTAAATAAATGATCAGAATAAAAAGATTAATTTATATGGTTTGTTCTTGACTTCTTGGTTTTGGTTTGGGCTGCAAGTGTTTGGCTAACGCACATGTGCCCTTCTTAATACTCCCTTGTTGCACTTATCCATGTCGTTTTCTCATTACGTATAAAATCAAATAAACTTCTGCCTATACTCTTTCCCTAACTCATTGTTATGTTTGGGTCCCCATTATACATTAACTTATCGGATATCCGCTTATCCCTCATCCCAATTTATTTAGAGGCTAAAATTTTGCTTCCCAAATTCCGTCTACCTTGAGGAGGTAGGATTTGTTGAGTTTCTCTGTCGGGAAAGTAGCAAATAGCCCCCCAAACGTTTGGGGCAATGTGTAATTTGGCCCCAAACGTTTTCCAATGTACAATTTACTCCCAAAGGTTTGACAATGTGTGCAAATTAACTCAATTTTAATATTTCGACAACTTTTCATCTACTACCACCCTCCCCAACACCATCAAACACTCCTTCACCATGTCCCATTCTAACTCTCCTCGTTCGTTCAAATATTTGGGAGTTTGAAGAATAAAAAACGTTTCTTCTAGAACTTTCGCATCTTCCATTACCATACACTGAATTTTTGGCGGTCCTTAACATACAGAAATCGTATTTGTTGTATGTGTCCATGATTTGAAGTTTGAACGGGTGAGGAGAGTTAGGATGAGATATGGGTGGAAGAGTGTTTGACGGTGGTGGGAGGGTTGGTGGTGGATGAAAAATTGTCGGAATATTAAAATTGGGTTAATTTGCACATATTGTCAAACCTTTGGGGGTAAATTGCACATTTGAAAACATTTGGGGTCAACTTGCACATTGCCCCAAACGTTTGGGGGCTATTTGCTATTTTTCCGTTTCCGTGTACTACAACGAGGAATGCTACGAACAGGGCTGTTTAAGAGGGCGTTTTAGGAGGTCTTAAAACCGGGGGTGTACAACAGATAAAGGCCTCAAAATGCATAATCTTTTTTAATAAAGAGTATCTCATAAGAAAATGAAATTACTTTGAACGAAATATATAATATAATAGGGTTCCTCATATTTATGGGGACTCACTTTAATATTTAGAACATGATATCTCAAATTTATTTGACAATCCTGACTACGGACAATTGTTTTCAGTATTATTTTCTGATGTTCTTCACTTATAAATTGATAGAACAATACAGGGATATATTCTAACTATTTCCATTTCTCATTCATGTAAGCAAAAGATAATGAATTTTGTTTGTTTCTGAGAAAAGAAGGTTGGAGTGAAGGGCCGGAATAGAAGGTGTGTAGCACCTCCTAATTACTAAAAGAATGGGAGAAGCTCCAAATTTTATTTTCCGTTTAAAAAATATTTACTAAAATCGGGCTTAATATTTTTAGTAAATACTATAGGTATGCTGGATTGCTGGGTAGTAAAAAAAAAAAAATCTTTTGTTTAAAAAATTTTATGAAAAAATCTATTGACTTTTTAAGATAAAAAGTTGCGCCTAAGAAATACTCCTATGTTATCAACATAAATTTGTTAAATAAAAGGTAAATTGATAACTTATAAGTAGTAGTTATACCTAGTATAATCTTATTTTTTAAAACTCGTATCTAAGATAATTTTCTTTCAAAACTTATCCCTAAAATTTTTTTTTTATCCAAACTTAATACCGAATCTCAAAAAATAGACAGAAATTGACTATTTTACCCTTATTAAATAAAGGGATTCCACCTTTTCCCAACCCACCTCCTTATCTCAAACTAGGCAAATCCACCACATATACCTCACAAACACCACAACAAACCACCTCCTTACCTTACCACCACCACAGCAAACCACCTCCTTTCCCCATTAACACCATCACCATAAGAACTTGCCTTTTATCACCAACACCTCCTCCTAGCAAAGCGCAACGTCCTCTTAACCAGACAAAGAGGAATAGTTCCCCAATTGACAAAACCTCATCGGCTACAGCCGAGTCAACAAGTTTGGACACATCATCAATGCCAACAAAATCCAGTTGGCAAGGGAGGTCCAATGCGGCGGTAGTCTAGGCCAAAAGGCGAAAACTTTTCTGTAAAGTATGGCCCATTGGAATCCAACCGGTTACTGCAGCGGAGTGTTCGATCTATGGCGGTGGAGGTGAAGGGGGAGAGGTGAGTGCATATCTCGATTTTGGGGGACTTATCTTGGGGCTTTTATTCCTTTCCTGCATATCATGATTTTGGGAAACTTGTCTTGGGTTATCAATTTACCCTAAAATAAATCAATACTTTCTCGGTAAAGAAATAATTTCATCATGGCTTCTCACAATTTAAATTTTATTTCTCAAACAAAAATATACGATGAAAAATATAAAACTAAATAAATTGTCAATTTAAAATTTATACATAATACACTAAAAAAAGAAAGGGATATTCTACGGTATACCCTTAAATTTTTCGATTTTTTATGGTCTATCCCTATACTTTTGAAATTTTATGGTGTACCCCTGCACTCTATACATAGTCTATACCATGACGTTATTTATTGTCTTTGATGTGTTAGTTTCTTAATTGATCTATTAAATCGTTTATTTAACATTCCAAATATTTGATAGCCTACTCATTTACTTATTAATTCGCTGAATTATCCGTTAACCCACCAGCAAATAGTATACGAATCTAACTAAAAATTTATCAAATCTCCATTATTATTTCTTGAAACATAACTAAGGTTTTTAATAATAACTTGTGCCAATTAAAAGAGATTTCTAATGCTTTTCACATACAATGGTGATACGCCATTAATGAGTCAGAATAAATGTCAAAATACGGATTATTATTGATAATGATAAAGTTAACGGAGGTCATGATAGAGAAATAAGTAAGAAGTTTAGAAGTATAATGTAGAATATAAAAAATGTAAGGGTACAATATAGAAAATCGAAAAACTCAAGAGTACATCGTAGAATATCCCAAAAA
>VHZZ01008969.1:17386-28251 GCA_009801015.1 Silene noctiflora
TATATATATATATATATATATATATATATCGTGCATTTTATATTGCATTAGTTTTATACTAGTTTATGGTACTAATTGTTATTGTCACCTCACTTGCTTAGTCCATATATCAAGTAGTGACATCACCTGATCATCCCTCAAAGTTTAATAACAAGAATTAGCTTAAGTGATGAAAGCTCTTTTACTATAACTTTGAGGTTGCATATTCAATTCTTACCTGTCGTGCACTTATTTGAAAAAAAGAAAAAAAAAAAGCTAATAGCATGATTGACTAATAAAGGCATAGGGTATTTTTTTAGGGTCATGCTCATTAATGGACATGATTTACTCAATCATTAACATAATTACCTATTTTGCCCCTCTCATTTCAACTCTCATTATTTATCTCTCTAAATATTTCAATTAAACCATTAAAACATTTTAAAAAAAATAATAATCCACCACTAGTCCACTACCTCCCCCCTGCCACCCTCGAGCGTCACCCACAACTGCCGCCAACGTCGCTCACCACCGCGTCCATCACCCGTTTCTCCCGTCGCACACCTACCACCATAATTCCTTCCCTACAATTACCCCAGATCCACGACCGCCGCCCCATCACCTATAGCCCCACTCCAACACGCTACCCCTCGCCTTGCCCTCTCCTCTTTCCGGCGACCAGCCGCCCCTACCCTGGCCAGGCAGCAACCACTACTCCAATAAAGCCCTAATTGCAAAATTAGCTCAATGAATTTGTGTCTAGTTGATTTTGAGAAATAAAATTGATGCATAGTTGATTAAATTATGACTATTAATTGTTTAGTCTATGAATTAAGTGCATAATGAATGAATTTGGTAAGATTTTGTCAAATTTTCAGTGGAAGAGGAGAAGAGAGAAGAGGGGAGGACTCTTTTTTTTTTTCTTATTTTATAGAAAAGGGTATAATGTGGAAAAATTATGGGAAAAAGTCCACAAAAGTGTAAAAGGTGTACATAAAAGAGCAACTACGTTTTATTATTGGTTTTACACTGTTTATTACAAAAATTTGTTTTACAAGAAATTTGCTCATTTTTAAAATACCACTTTAACTCCATGTATTTCTATTTATATATATAATTTTTGTCGTTGAAAAAATCTTTTTGTATAAAACCTTTTCAAAGGAATGTAAATAATTTAGTATGTTATAATTGTCATTATTTTACTTTTCAAAATCAAGTTTTAATCTTTGACCATTAAAAAGTTGAACTAAAAACAGAGGAAGTAAAATATAACGTCAAATAATCGCATATATGAAGATCAACACCGACAATTACTATTGAGACTTTGACCGAAAGGACCGGGATTTTATAATATTGTTATGAGACTAGTCATTCTGCGGATTTAAGCATAATTATATTTTACACTCAATTACAGTGCTAACTTACGATCTTAGAATTTAATTTTCTTAATTTTTTTTGTTGAAAAAGAAGTCACTTAAACAATTTTAATGCTGTCGAAATTTAAACTCAAGTAAAAAAAATCCCTTTTCAATACTTGACAATCTATAAATTTAGCGGGACAATATAAATTTATATAACCATCCTATAATTTTTGTATTGATTTTTTTGGTGAACCTGGTATAAAGGTAATGGTGATAAGTATCGGAGCATTCAACTTAATAGTTTAGGCTTGATGAGCCGCGTATATTGTTGGTGCATGAAACAAGTGGGTTGTACACATTCGACTAGTATATACAACTTATCCCTACCCAATTTGGTTCAGAATAAGTTTTGTCAATTATTTTGATGTGGTTATATATTTTGAGGAGGGTGTTATACAATCTCAATTTATCATTTGAATTTTATTATTTATATAACATTTCGGTCTAATGTAGATCGGGAGCAGTTACTCACGGTAACTCGTCAGGCTGTATACATGACTTACACATCAATACGAGTTCTTTTCAGTACATTTTGTCCTCACACGTGCGCATCCCGATAACATTCCCAAGAGATCACTCATCCTAAGACTATTCCCAGCCAAGCACTATTAACTCTGAAGTACATTTGCATGGATAACCAGAAAAGAAAGTGCATTTTGTTGATATGAGTAGTAATTTCAATCTCTTTAAGCACAAGTTATTTAAGCTTATGATCAATAAAACTCTTGAATTAACGTGAGGTGTTATCATTTATGAAACAAAACTATGTTAAACTTTGAAATGAGAGTTTAGCGATTATACATTCTTTCATAAACACATCCAGATATAGTCCAGCTCAAGAGGGGTTGCATGAGGAGATAATAGTATAAGGGAAGGTTCAAGTCAAGGGCTCCAACTTATCCTATCGGAAAGTTATCAGGGTTAACTTCATTTTATTCCAAGATGTTCAACTCAGAAAACTACTAGAAGTATAGTTAATTAGCCAATAATATTAGGACCATCAGTTCAGGAACTGTCAGGAAGGCAGACGAGGTATATGCTAAGTAAGGTTTTTATGAAAGAGTGTTTCCACTTTTGAGTAGGTAAAACTCAAATGGTATTAAGGACATGTTCTTTTTGGCTTATTTTCAGCTCAGTTCTATTCAGTTCAGCTTCATTCAGTTCACCTCAGCTTAGCTCCACAAAATTCAGCATATTTCAATTCTGCTGATCTTAAACATAATAGTTTTTATTAATATTATTAATACTACTTATTTATCATTATTTTATTATTATTATTATTATTATTATTATTATTATTATTATTATTATTATTATTATTATTATTATTATTATTATTATTATTATTTTATTTTTATTTTATTTTTATTTTTTTGCAAGAAAAGATATTTCTCATATAAAACAAAAAGCATACATGAGATTTTTTTACAAGACTATATCCACTAAGAGTATGTAAGCTAATAGACCTCTATGAACTTAAAGTCTCAACAATATCTACTTGTGAATGTGGACGAGCTTTAAAAAGAAGAATGGTACTAACAAGAGGCTTAATGTCCTTTAGTAAGGACTCGAGATGGGTCTTTACACCATCAAAAAGTCTCTTATTCCTCTCCCTCCAAAGGAAATATACTGCAACAACAATGCAACATTTGAGCCACTGATTTTTCCAAAGGGATTTGGGTTTCCTACTATGCGCCCAGAGGAGGATACTGGAGAGCTGCCTGTCCTGTATACATACACCTACCCAACCAAGGACTTCCAGTAATAATTGGGAGGAGTAGTTGTATCTGAAAAACAAATGTTTAGTGGTTTCTGCCTGACTCTTACACATGTAACATCTATTGGGAGTGTGCAGTCCCCTTTTGATAAACAAATCAGTAATAGGGAGTTTTCCTTGTACATCAAGCATAAGTATAACTCGATGCCTGGGCAGAAGAAGCTTCCTTTTAATGGCTCTATAACAAGCCCTGTCAGGCATAACAGGCCTTAGCATGTTATAAGCAGCAGAAACAGAACATTTACCATGAAAAGTGCACTTGAGCAGTAATTGTTTGGCTTCAGGAATCCCCCCCAAATTGATCAACAAGGGAATTACGAGCAGATAGGATCCCTCTAAGTCTTTCAGCAAAGTATTCTTGAGATGCTAAATCCCATATGGTACAATTTGGAAGGTAGTACAGTCGAATTCACTTCATACAAATAGAACCAATCCCTCTCTCAAGATGTCATAACCATTTAAGCATACAAGCCTAATTCCAATGAGTAATGCTCTTGACTTGGAATCCACCTTTAGACCATGGGACACAAATATTGGCCCAACTTTTAAAGATCATTTTATGTTGACCATCTGTGTATCCCAAGAACAGTTGCAGACAATGCTTAGTAATAATCTGGCAGATGCTCTTGGGAAGAAGTAGGCCGTTACACCAGAAATTGTTAAGGCCAAAAATAATTGAATTGATGATTTGGAGCTTGCCAACATAAGAGAGTAGAGAATTAGCACAAGAATGTACCAAAGTTTGTTGTCTAAGAGCCAAACCATCATACATACAGCTAGTGAGTCTTGAGGGGTGTAATGGGATGCCCAAATATCTAAGGGAAAAATACCTTCATTTAAACCAATAACATTTAGAATTTATTGTTTAAGTAAAACATTAACTCCACCAAAATAAGTTTCAGTTTTTGTCAAAATTGACATGTAAACCAGACCAGCTTGCAAAAACTACAAGAGTATCAGCAACTTTTTTCTCAGATGGCATATCCCCTCTTGTGAAAATCATTAATTCGTCAGCAAATATTAAATGTGTGAGTTTCATTTTGGCACATTCTGGATGATAGGAAATCAGCCTATCATTGCACATGACCCTAAGCATCCTTGAGAGAATTTCCATACATAAGACAAAGAGGAGAGAGGAAAGAGAATCTCCCTGCCTAACCCCACTTTGCCCTTTGAAAAAACCATGGTTAGAGCCATTAACCTTGATAGTGTACCAAGGACAAGTGACACATCCCATGATCCATTTTATGAAAAGTGGAGGGAAGCCCAAGGAAATGAGCATGTTCTACAAAAAAGGCCACTGAATAGAGTCAAAAGCCTTACTGATATCTACTTTGAGCATACATCTGGGTGTAACATACTTCCTTCCATAATCCTTGATCAAGCTCTGAGTGAGCATGACATTCTGATGGAGACTTTTGTCAGGGATAAAAGCAGCGTGCTCCATACCAACCAATTTAGGCATAACTTGCTGCAACTTTTTTGTTAAAATTTTGCTGATGGTTTTGTACCTGATAGAGTAGCAGGAAATGGGTCTGAAATCTTTCACAGTTTGAACAATTTTCTTCTTTGTAATGAGTGAAATAATGGTAACATTAGCTTGTTTGGGAACAACTCCAGTTTTGAAAAAATCTTCAATGGCATGGCAAAAATCAGGACCAATAATATCCCAAAAAGACTTAAAAACTCAAGAGGAGAAGCCATCTAATCCTGGACTTTTATTAGAGTTAATAGAAAAGAGGGATTGCTTAATTTTCTCTCTGGTGATAGGAATGGTAAGAAGATCTCTCTCAAGATCCTCCAAACAAGGTCCATTAGGAATGAATTGATAATCAATGTCAAGGGCAGTGCATTTAGAACCAAGGAGTTCTTGATAGTAGTCTACAAAAGCCTCACCCACTTCCTGCAACCCCCTATGAGTGATGCCAGCTAAGTCCTGAATTGCACTAAGATACTGGCACTACTGTCTTTCCTTTATTTTGATAAAGAAAAATTTAGAGCAAGTGTCATTGTGATTAATATCCTGAACTTTAGCCCTTTGAAGTATGATGTTAGATTCAGCCTCCTTGAGATGGAAAAAATCCTTAGAAATTAGTTTATCTTTATTACTGAGAGCAGTAGAAAGAGGATTAGATTGTAACTCCATAATGCATTGGTTAAGTTCCTCCCTCTTCTGGTTTAGCCTCTGATCAATACTAGAATCATGCTCTGTATGAAGTTGTTTGAGGGACTTCCTAACATTTTTGAATTTACACATAAACATGTGCATAGCATTCCCAGTGACCTGGCAATTCCAAGCTTCAGAAACCAGTTTTAGCACATCAGGATGAAGATTCCAAGCATTAAGAAACTTGAATTGCTTAGTAGGAGCAGGATCACCAGAAAAAGTTAAGAAAGCAGGATAGTGGTCAGAGATACCAAGAGGTAAGAATTGAGCAAAAGATTGGGTGAAGGCAAGAAGCCAGTCAAGATTAGTTAAGATCCTATCCACCTTGGAATACACTCTGAATGAAGGGTCTTGTTTGTTTTACCAAGTGAATTCACACCCAGTGCCCTGCAAATCATCTAAGCTTCACGCATCCAGACAATTATTAAAATCACTAACATCAGCCATATCAGGGGGATTATTGCTAATTTTCTCTTGAGCATTTCTTACAATGTTGAAGTCCCCCATAGCAACCCAAGGTTCACTTTTAGGGACTAAATGCATCATAGTAGACCATAGCTCCCTCCTAATAATGCCACTATTGCTGCGATAGACCACTGTTAGGAGGAATTTTCTACCAGTAAGCAAATGATGAACATGGCAATGAATCAGTTGAGCATGAGTCAGAAGAATAAATATGTGAGTGGTGGTAGAATCCCAAAGCAACCAGATTCTGCCATTGCGATGCATATTGTAATTGCAGCAATGATTAAACCTACCAAACTTATTCTTGAGGATCCTACTAGATTTATTGGCCTTAACCCTGGTTTCAAGTAGACCAAGGACATCAACTTTATTAGTTCTAAGAAAATTAATAACCTCTAAATTTTTATTCAACTTATTGAAGCCCTTATTATTCCAAGTGCAGATAATCATAGAGGATTTTGATCAGGGGGATCCTCCACTATTGATCCATCTCCAGACTGATCTAAACATTGTTCACCAAGAACAGTAAAATGGTTTGGAGAAACCACAACTTCATAGCTCATGCACTGTCTTGATGGGGATCTAACAGTAGAACCGATGGATCTACTACTAGCCCTACCCTGATTAGGATAATGCCCTAACACATTGCATCCTGAGTGCCTTACAATGCAACTACCCTAGAAGAAGTGTCAGTAGACGTAATCTGCAGAGGAGAGCCTAGCAGTAAGCATTCTGAGCTACTGTCCACAGATAAAGTAACTGGCAACTCAACCAACGGAGCTGAGGTATCACCTAGCAAATGGGATTCTGAGGCAATACCTAAATCAGGGGATTAGCAGTAGGTAGAACAAGAACCACAAGTTTATAAACTTTCTTAGTAACCACTTTAGTCTTTCCAACCCTATCAGTAGGTTTCTCAGGCATGGAAACAATGGTGGTTGCAGCTTGTTTATCTGGAGGGGGTATATTTCTCTTGCAAGATGAGTCAACATGCCCAAGTTTTTGGCAAGTTTTACAGTAGTAGGGTAACCATTCATAAACAGTTCTCTAAGAGGATTGACCAATATAAGGGGCATTAATAAGAACTTGATCAGGAAGCTCCTTGGATACATCAGCTTCAACCAAGACTCTAGCAAATGAGAGTCTAACCTTAGAAGTGGTATGTAGGTCAGCAAATAGAGGTTTGCCTACTTTACTAGTCATCTTGCTAAGTATGGAGTCAGTGCACATGTACGGATCAAGGTCACGAAATAAGATCCAGATGAGAACTTTGGTTACCCTTTCCATGGTACAAGAAAAATAAGGTGACCATTGCTTCAACACCAGAGAATGAGAGACAAGTTTCCAAGGACCCTTTATTGAGCACATCATTCATATCCTTCTCAGTGTCAAACTTGAAACTGAACCACCCTTTTTTGAAATATTGGACAAGAGGAAGGGGGCCATGGTTCCAATGCTTTTGGACAAACTCAGTAACCTGTTTTAGAGCGGGGTTAGAACCCAATATGTTACCCATCAAAGTGAACTTTTATTGACCAATTTCATCCTGAATTTCCTCTAAATGGATGTCAATTTCCTGAGAAGTAGCACTCTGTTCATGGAAGAAGAGGCTCATACCCTTATTAGCCTTACCCTTAGCAACCTCGGCCCAATTTTTCCCAGCATTTAGGGGTGAAACATGCACAAGTTTAGAAGTAGCAATCACAGGTGAAACCGCTACAGAATTATCCCTTCCAACATCATCAGAATTAACCCCAAAAGTAGAAGACACAGTAACAGGATTGATCTGAACTAAAGGAACTGCCATGGCTTCCCCTATTTGCAAGGTACAACCCGATTGCGAAACCGACTTATTTAGGCAAGAATTAGGAGAATTAACTTCATTATTAGGATTATGAGCACTTTTAATAGTAGCAACAGACGAAGAAGCAGGTAAAGCAGTAAGAATGGCGTCGTTCACAATTCGAGAGCTACGAAGACAAGAACGACCCACATAAATATTAGGGGAAAAACCATACCAGGAGCTGCGAAATCGTGTGAGCAGCCTAATGGTGATCGTGATTTAGGCGGACTCCCTCTCCCTCGAGCCATGGAGCAGGAACAAGAGAAACAATAGCGTCTCACCTGGAGAGAAATATCTCTCTAAAACAGACAAGAGAGATAAAGCTATATTGGTATTATTAATGATGATGATGATGATGATGATGAGGATGATGATGATGATGATGAGGATGATGATGATGATGATGAGGAGGAGGAGGAGGAGGAAGGGAGGAGGAGGAGGAGGAAAAATTACAAATAACCACCACGTATACCTTGTATTTGCATTTGTACAAATAACCCTTAAACTTTAACGTACATTCCCCAATCACCCCCGTACTTTTACCTCGAACATTGTTTTTCTTAATTCCCGACTTATTAAGTGACGATTTACGTAAAATACCAATACTACCCTCATTAAATTTACAGACACATCTTCCACAAACAACACAACATTTCACCAAATCAATCAAGGAACCCTAAATCCCCAAATTCATACAATATATTTCCCTAATTCATTTGCTTTTTACCCCTCAATTAGTGCCCAGAAATGAGTCGCAAGAATGTCTCTTGGTCAGATATACCAGAAAAGCTGCTAATACTAATCGTCGACCTCCTCGAAAATGAACACGACATCCGGAATGTTCGGGTTGTTTGCTAGGAGTGGCGGCGATGAGTCTCGATGTCTCGTCTCTGGGATAAAAGAGTATTATCCACACTTTTACCCCACAAACTCATAATCACCAACCCTCCCCTTTTAAAGGCAGGTGCTTCTTTTAGGGCTGCAAATTTAATTGGTGACAATCCTCCTATCACTTACAATTGCGATTATACTACTGTTGTGTTGTATGACACTGAGTCGATTTTGGCAATTAAGCTTCAATATGAGAAGTTACAGCAAGTGTTTTTGAAGGCTAAGAAGTTTGATGATATTCTCATGTTTAAGCAAAGGGTACTTTATTTGATGGATAACACTGGTAGTGATCGATTCAAGATGATGAAAATTGTAAATTTGATGGATAACGCTATGGAAAAAGGTATAAAGTATGTAAATTTTACAAAAATAGCAGTAAACAACTTGATTTTTGACATTTCAAATGGATCCAGTTACTAACTTTCACGATTTAATTTGTTTTTTATAGTCGATTAATCGACTGAATTAGGGTTCATTAGTGGTAGATTGATTGAATTAGGAAAGACAAGATGAATACCCCAAACTATCGAATTGAATTGGGGATGCGATTAGAGATTTGAGATTTAGGATTAGAGTAAAATGCAAATATGAGGTGGTAATTTGTAAATAATCGCAAATACGTGGTGGTTATTTGTAATTTTTCCTTATTATTATTATTATTATTATTATCATTATTATTATCATCATTATTATTATCATCATTATTATCATTATTTTATTTATTTATTTATTTATATTTTTTTGTAGAATGTAAGCTTCTCATTAGAATAACCATTATTACATAAGTTTTGCAAGCCTTAGAAAACTAAGGCAATACAACATACACACAATTTAGCATAATACAGATACACTCCTAAACCAATCCATATCTCGACTATGAATACAAGGTGAAAGCATATGAGGGATTCTAGCTTTAATCACAAACAAAATCTGCTGCTGCACCCACGCTGGACTCCTAAGAACACCTTCAATCTGAGCTTGATTTCTCTGCTGCCAAATAAAATGCCAAGCAACTAGAATAGTAGCATTTACAGTCTGTTTCTTAACATTAGACCAACGTTTTGATCTGATATTGAGTAATATGTCAACAGGATGTACTCTCCACCTCAACCAATCTTCAATACACTCCCAAAGTCTAACAGAATATTGGCACTTGGTGACGAGATGATCCATAGTCTCTGAATCTGCTTGGCATATGCAACACAGTCCATCAGAGCTAATACCCAGGCTATGAAATCTATCTTTAAGAAGCAAAGCATTATGATATTTGAGCCAGCCAATGAAAGCATGCTTAGGGAGAGCCCAATTGTTCCATACACTCTTGTACCAGGGAACCTTAGCTCTATGAGCCCTCAACAACTCAAAGTAGCTAGTAGTAAAGTAGTTCCCATTGCCAATAGTCCAAGTATTACCATCAAAACCCTCCTTAACAGAGAAAATAATAGAGCAAATTTTCTTCCAATGCCATCCAATATCACCAGCAGGTTTATAAGATGATGACCAATGAATCCCCTTAAGATAAATATGGTTAGCCCACTGCACCTAAAGGTTATCAGGTTTAGTAGCCAGCCACCATACTATCTTCCTTATAATTGCCTTCTTCCAAATATGACTTTTCCTCAAACCAAGCATACCTTCTGCTTTAGTGACACAATCCTTACCCCAAGCCAACAGTGGGACTCTATTATACTCAGAGCTTCCTTCCCATAAATAATTCCTGCAAATAGCATCAACTCTATTCACAACACATTTAGGAAGCACAAAGATGAAAGCCCAATAAGTATACATTGAAGATAGGACATATTAAACCAAAGTTAATCTTCCAGCATAAGAGAGTTTTTTTGCCCCCATGGATCTTATCCTATCCACTATCTTGTTAATAAAATTAGTACAATCTTTATTCCTTAGTCTCCCAACAGTGATAGGTACACCTAAATATTGAAAAGGAAGCTGGCCTTCTTTGAACCAGAGACAGAGAGAATTTCATTCTTCAATTGCTGCCTTACTCCATTAAAATAAGCACAGGATTTTATGGAGTTCATATTTAAACTAGAAGCAAGGGAAAAAGCAGAGAAAACTCTAAGCAGGGTCATAATAGAATGAGGCTCACCCTTAATAAACATCAACAGATCATCAGCAAACATTAAATGGGTCAGCTTGAGAGTCTTGCAAAGAGGATGAAATTTAAAAGGAAGCTTAGCCACAACTGAGAAGTGCTTTATTTATTCATTTTAACCCCTTAGATTAGCTCTATTTTACATGTCATTTAGCACTTATCTTAGTGTTTTTGAGCTAATATTGTATTTCTAGTTGCATTTGCTT
>VHZZ01008974.1:3929-14348 GCA_009801015.1 Silene noctiflora
TTAAACTATATTTATATTAATAATGTTTCTTTATTGTTTCTATGATGTTCACTGCCTCGGGAAACCGAGATGGTAGCATCCCTGTATTCATAGGTGGTCCGTAGTAAGGTGCATCGGAGTATGGGGTGTTACATGAGGACCAGAGCGGGCATAACCACTGCCTCTGACCAATCCCGAACATAGACCAAATATATGCCTGAAGGATAACTTTGGTTCATTCTGATAGCACATAACCGTAACTACCGTCATCTATTCAAATTATCCAACAAACAAATGTACATTTTAATTGACTGTACGAACATACGTGAACAACATCATGACTCAACCCAATAGAACATCGTAACAGACTGTTCTAATATCAAATGCATAGAAGTATCCAACGACATATGCAAACTTAGCTCCAACCGTAACCTTGAGCCATAACTCAGGTTTACGTTAGTCTCAGCCATAACCTTAACTCATATTTCCAAGGTTATACGAACTTCACCTATAACCTTGATTCATATTTCAAAGTTGTACTAGCTTCAGCTATAACCCTGAGCACTACTCTTGGCCGTGAGTCATGCCGCCTCTAGGGTTACACTCGTGAACCTTAATTGCGCACACGACACCCGTAACAGCGCATAAACAACTTATGCTTCACAATTAGGACAATAAAACATGTACAATAATATGAAACATATTATTCATGACAATAAATCATCAAACATGTACTAATCATACAAAGCAATCGTAAATCATATTGATCATATCAATTGACATAAACACAATTAAAAGAGAAACACCTAGTTACCTTTTTTACGTAGACGTCTTCTCCATGTGAAATCTCCACGCCTTTAAATCGTATCATATGTGTCAAAGAAGAGAACAGATCTAATTAACACACTAACTATATAAAACTATTAAATTAAACGCTTAAAACACGAAAGTTACGACGAAGATTGATAGATCCAAAGAGTAGGATCGATCTAGGCTTAAAAAACGACGAAGAGAGAAGAGGAACAAATGCGGCACGAAACCCTAGAGGAGAGGGAATTACATGACACCAAAGGAGAAAAAAGAGAGGTGGAACTAGGTTTAGGGTTTTAAGAAATATTATGAAAAGAAAATATGGGTTTAGTTTCCACTCTTATTTATAGAGGAAACTCATGTGTTTAATTCATGCTTAGGCCCAAAACTCACCCATCCACTCTAGTATCATGTGAAACCCAAGAGTAAACTGGGTCTTCACCCAACTCGAGCTAAAAAAGCCAAATAAATAAGAGAGATATTTTCCCGAAAAATAAAATACGAAATGTGGAAAAATAAATTAATTAAATATTATTCGGAAATTAGGGGTGTTACAATAATTATATGTTAACTCGAATTATGGGTGATATTATTGCGACAACGAGCCGACCTGAGTGCGAGCCTAGAGTTTCTCGACTCGAGCTTGAAAAGCTTGAAGGAGTTCTCTGCTCGAGCTCGAGCTTGAGAATCATGGACCTGAACTCACGGTCAACATCAGAGGTATGGCTCGAGCTCGGTTCTTGGTGAAACGAGTTAAAAATGCTTATAGCAGGGTTTGAAGTCTGGCCATTTGTTTTGAATAAGAAGTTAAAATAAATTTTACGACTTTAAGATGTTGATAAATTAGTTGTTAAATACTTAAATGTTAATTATCCTCTTAAAATGGGGTCTTTACTAAACCTAGATACTCAAAGTTTTTTTCTTAGATTATTTATTTCCATGAATTAAATGTAAAATAAACGCATTTAAAAAATTTGTAAAAAAGCAAAATTATATTATTAAAAAATATATCAAGCTCCTCGCAAGTTTTTTGAACCGAGCTTGGCTTTGCTCGAGTCAAGCTCAGACGCAATGAGCCTTGACCGTGCCTATCTCTAATTGCTCGTAAAATGTTTCGTCTCATTACCACTGGTACGTCGAAGATAGCAGCTAAGGCTCAAGGATGCATGTTATCCTAAACCAGTACAAAGACATACGACAACTTCGTGTTATGTTTCTCATTTGTTCACAAAGAAAGAGCCAAGACCAAGGACAGAGATAATGACATTTTCTTCTTTTCCAAAAAGTTTCCATATTTATACATCGGAATATGACGTAATTACACTTTAGCGTTTCAGAACAATATCTTTCTCGAATTCTCGGGACAACCATTATCTAATATCTAAGCTCCCATTTTCAATTGTTGTTTCTCAGATTCTCCTGTAGTACTACCTCAGTCCCTCTATTCCTTGAACTTGGAAATATTTTTACGGTGTATAATATTAATCTGGGTATAAAATAATAAATTTTACTTTGGTTATTTTTTTATTTTTGATTTACACAAAGGCTAAGAAAAGCAAAAATGCTAATTGTTTGATGACCAGTGGACCAAATTGAGTGTGGAGTGATCAAGTTCTTCATCAAAAACATTTCCAAAATAAAAAGGTAAACAATGACCAATTATTTGATGACAAATGAATTTTTTGAGTTTAGTGACATGTGAGGGTTATGTCGCGTCTTTTGATTTTTCATATTCAGTGTTTTCGAAAGCCGTTACCTCAAACACCTTTGTCAGAAAAGTATGAAAGACGTGCCAGGCATCGACTTTCTCAGTTTCGTATAACTCAATAACTAGTGGCTATTGCCCCTAGGTTTTGATTTAATGCGAACAACAAAGTAGGTGTTCCACATAACAACTTCCAAATAAAAAAGGCTGACGTGAATCCACTGAGCATAAATAGTTCCAAACGAACATTTTCCTTGATCAATAACATTGGTTGTAGTTTCATGTAATTTTTTTTCATCCAACGATATTCCGACACATCCCCCCCTACATTCACACGTAAAACTTGTAATTTATTTCTTAATAAAAAAAGTTCCATACTTTTCTTGTGGTCCCTCCTTTTCATACCCGATAGTTCAGGAGGCTAGTTCCGTAATATATAATGGGTTTTAGATTATAAGGAGTTTCTTATTTTACAATTAATTCAATAAATAATGAGTTGCTTATATAGATAAAACTCCTTATTTTTACATAATTGCTAATTTTTTTTTCCCCTCTATATGAATAAACCACTATCAAAGACGAGTACAATAGAGACTTTAGAGGAGGGGTAAGAGCGAAGTACGTAGTGGAGACCTTTTGGGGCATGAGTTGAAAATAGGGATGTAGTCACATGAGATAATAGACTCCAAACTTCACGTTTATAATCATCATGTTTGCATGCCTATTTAAAGGCATCAACAACAAAACATGGTTCATCAAGGGTATTGTAGTCCATTATTTTGTCACGTTTATTTTATTTATTTTTATGTTCACTGTGTAGTTATGAGTTGGTTAAAATATTAAGAGTGTTGATTATATCGTCATATATAAATTGAATTGATTTCCTCTGTAAACTTATCGACTTTTTCGTACTAACGCATAAAACTCTGTTTTCAAATATGTACCTCCAATTCGAATCCTTCAACCTTAATGTTTTGGTTTCCATGTAGGGATCGAAAATATATATTGATGTATTTACATGAGGGAGGTAGCTATGACGTCCATTTACCGGTACCTATCATAAGATTGGATACAGAAATCCGAATCACATACAAAGTAATTATTTTCCTCAAATGATGATATATCTTTATTCACATAAATAAGCAGTTATAAAGGTTTCAGGTTCACGTATATAATATAATATTTTACCAAAGTTTTCAACTGCATACGCTTATGTTTATCGTAATAAATTTTTCGACACGTTTTCTCGAAAATACAAATTCTAGACCTTCAATCAAGTAAATAAACTCTATTTGTTAGATTAAATTATCCAAGTTGTCCTTCAACTTTTATTTGACCTTCAATCAAGTGACGCTTACAAGCTTTGTACAATCATATAGAGGGGTTCGCATTTGCTAAGCGACAGGAAAACAGATAAAGTTGTTGCTTAATTCGTTTACCTTTCGTTGGTCTATTATTTCCTTCTTCAACTTTTTCTCTTGGTTTTCTTCGCAGAATGCGCCATTTGGCGTTGTAATGTCGGAAGAGTTAAAATACGATGTTTCCTTCTCAATTAATGTTTCGTCAAAAACAATACGGAGTATCTACTAAGTACACTATGCCCTTAGCTTGTAGCCTTGTATGTCAAATAAAACAAAATATTTATGAAATGTATTTTTCATTTTATTCTCCTTTATCTATATGTAATGAATTACTTAATGGGGTTTGTTGGGTGTGGTGGTTGATTGGTTGTTCACCTCATTCCTTAACTATGAGGTCAGGGTTAGATTCCTGTATATACATGAGAATGAAGCAAACTCTTTAACCAGCCGAGTACTTCTTCATGACTCATGAGAGCACACAAGACAAGAGAACTATACACTGTTGTTGATGACGAACAACCCAATTTATACCAACAAAAATGTATTTCTTAGTAAATTACTTGATCTCTTAAATAACTTTGTAAGATCATCATTCACATCATAATCTGAAACTTATGGAATCGTATGATTATAACCCAAATGTTACACAATAGACCGAAGACAAATAGTACAATACTATCGTGAGGTTTTAATCATGTATCTGATGGTATATACTCTATTTGTCTCGGTCAATAGTTTATACTTTCCTATTTAATAGTATGTATCAGTTAGTAGTTTATACTTTTTTTCTAGTAAATAGACTAACTTATATGGGTGTAGATTTTTAAATTTCTTCTTTATAATTTCAAGTTGTTTTTGATTTTTTCTAATAAATATAACTCATTTTTCTCTCCTTATTTTAATAATTGTGTATATAATAATTGTAAATTATTGACCGAGGGTGAGTATCAACTTCCTTTGCATTAAAAAGAAGGCTAATGTCGATATGTCATCCGATGTGCTATCATGTTGCATGCAGATATTTTTCATCTTCTATGTTTTCTACCAATGAAGAGGAGACTAAAAGATAATAACGCGACAACTGATGTAAGAAAAGTTGCAAATGAAAATAAATGAACAATTTTACATTAAAGTGCCAATGATTATTGCCACCGTCGTAGTAAATCTTTATTTGTTAGTCTCTTCATCATTTATTTTTGACTACTTATTCAAATGCCATCGACGTGAATACTTACAATCATATATTGACATGCATATATCATCATACAATTTGTTTCTGAAATGAGTATTAGTCGATGAATAAATATTATTAATATTTTATTCTTAGATAAGATGATTATTAGCAATAATGAGCTTTGTACTTAAATTAGGAATTAATGTCTTGTATAGTAGATTAGCCTTGTATATGTACATTTAGTCATTAAGTATAGGAAAATGAGACAACTATGAGAGGAAGATGATTGAAAGTTGTAGTTCTCACCTCCTATATACTACTCCTTTCATACATTTATATTCGCCCCATTTCAATAAAAGACTTCTCATATATATTAGAAAAATGGGGCGGGCGAACACATATGTACGGAGGGAGTAAAAGAATAAGTCTATTCAAGAATTTTCCCTCCAAAGTGCACACTAAATAATGAAACAAAACTATATATTGCTTCATTATGACATAATCTTTTCATTAAAGTATTAATATTTTCATTAAATTATAAACTTTTTATTAAAATAAAACTGTATCTTTTCATTAAATAATATAAACTATAATCTTTTCATTTAAATTATAAACTATAATCCATATATAACAAAATCAGCTTAATTGAAAAAAAAAAATATAAAGCAATTTGAGAAATTCATAAAATGATAAAATTAGTTTCATGGTAAAAAAGAATATTTTCATTAAAATATCAAAATGATATCATTAGTAGCTTGATTAGTTTTGTTGCTTTAATTAGTTTTCTCAAATCAAAATGTAAAGATGAGAAATCTGAAAAATTGGTAGTTGTCTTTTTTTTGAAGGGTAGTAATTGTCAATTCACAAAAAATTTTGAGAGACGGTCTTTCAATAGCGTTATTGAAAGACCTCTCACATGATGGGGTGAGGGACCCAATGCTTTTTCTATTTTCCTATTATTTCTCGCACTAAATTAGCGAGACACGGTCTCTCACGAGACCTACTGTTGTCAATTTAACATTTATAAGTAATATGTTGAAAAGTAAACTTCCATATATACCGTGTATGCACTGCACTTGATCTATACTAATTAATACTAACAGGAGTATTTATAGTACAAAGAAAGAACTATACCCTAGACGATAGTTGTTACAATCGATTACAATAATTTTTAGATACAAAGCTAAATGTAAAGAAACAAGATAATACATAATAACAAAGATACAGAAAATATATTACGTAGAATCTTCAACACTCCCTGCAAGATAGACTGTCACAATGAAAGACCAATCTTGGACATGAGTGTGAACCCCCGAGTTTCTACGAAAAGGTAGATGTAAACTTTGTCAGGAGAGGCATTTCACCTTTGACAATTGATAAAGAATCGATAATGAATAAGTAAGAACTCAAATGTGAACTATGTAATATCATTTAATACTCTTATAACATGAATAAAAATTATATTTCATATTTACATGTTACTTGAGCTTAAAATAGAACAAGCGATAACAAATGAATTAAGTAATACGAAGCACGAGGCAAAACTTAAACAAACCAAAACCCGAACAATTTATAAGCATAGCACTAGTCACAAAGGGCAAACATGGGTCATATGATATGAATAATAAGCATAAACAACCATCATACACAAAGGTTATACATTTATAGAACTTGAAACTGTAAAACGGGTGTCATTTACTCCTACAGACTCCGAATCGAGTGATTCAAGTGAAACATCCAAAAACCATCCTTAAATATGTAAATGAGTCTTATTTAAGGTGTTCTAACATTAAACAAGTGCTAAAATACCACACATAAGTATTAGAACCAAGGTTAAGAAGCATACCCAACAAGAAACCCAAGCCCTAATTTTAAATACCGAGTTTAGAACTTGACTACAACAAGGGTCAACTTCAAACGGTCATAACTTGAATTATAGACATGATAATGAGGTTAAACAAATTGGACGTGATATCTTATTCTTTTACGATTCTAAAGGTTGGTCATAAGCCTAAAATGGATAAGAAACGAGAGAGTTATGACCATTTTACGAAGACTGAACATGGAAAACCGCAGTCTGCCACGACAGTCTGCCATAATTTTGGCAGTCTTCCGTTTTCTCGGGTTCCACTTTGTTGCACGACATTTCCTGCACTTTCTCAAAGTCAATTTCTACAAATTTTTCATCCCAAAGTCCTCCAAAACATACATGTAACAACAATGATACCTAATACTAACCACAAGAATGTAATTATCATACATCTTGATGGATTCAAGCACAAGATTTAGTCCTAAATTAAACAATTAAACCATCCAAAATCACAACTTTACCCAATTGATAACAATTGCAACAACATGCTTAATATTCTACACATACATGTTTAAGACAACTTCAAACAACTAATTTCCAAATAAGAAACATGCATAAACATGTAAAGTTACCAACTTTAACAATAAAAAAGACTAAACTTTAACAATTAAAGCACCTAATTTGATATAATATCGGTAACTTATCACCGTTACCTTTTAGCACTTCTAATTTTCAATCCAACAAGTCCACGCCTTCAAATTCTGCTTCCTCAACAACTATTTCAAAGAAGAAAGTTACCTTAGAAAAACGAAATTTAAGTAAGACTAAGAAAGGATGAATCTTTCTTAGTTAGAAGGAAGGAGGGCGAGACAAGGAGAAGAATGGTGCGAAAATGGCGAAGATTGGTGGAGAAATGAAAGAGTTATGGTAGATCTAGGTTTTAGGGTGAAAGGTCATAATGATGGTTGTTCATGAGAAGAATTTTTAGATTTTAGAAGTGAAGGGAAATGAAGATACTACAAGGGTTTGAGTGGTGGAATAGACTAAAATGGCCCAAAAGGAGGACTCGGCCCAAACGACTCAACATGAGTCGGTCTTAACTAAAACTCGAGCTAGAATCATTCCTAGGTTCAAAAAGTCAAGACGGTCACTAAAACTATTATTCTACATAAGAATCTCTATTTTTATAAAATATAGTAAGCTACATTTCATGTGAACCCTCGCGATAATGCGGAATATTATGAGCGTGAAAAACAGCGGAATTTGAGACTTTTTAAAACTTTTTAAGTTCAAAAGCGGGAATCCACGAACATAACTAGAATCAAATGAAACGGGACACAAATCTTAGGTTATACAAACCAATGATAAAAGCACGGGGAAAAGATATCTCACGCATAAAACAAATGTAAGGGTAGACAAGCCTAGTCGAGTATATAAATAGGTCCGAGGGTCAAATGCTCGCTAGCTCACATGTCTTCCAACCCACAAAAGCTGCATCACAAACCTGTCATTCATGTAAACATGAACGCCACAGTCAGTGGGGAGTAACTCAAGGTTCTCTTAGCCACATTAAATCGAAACATACATGAACAACAACTCAAATAGGCAATGTAGATTAAATGCGACATAATCAATCTTGAATAACAAAAGGATGAGGGATCATGCATAATCAACGAGGTAAGAAAGGTGACATTTCAAACTAATGAACAACAAGCAGGCTAAAGAACAGAATCAAAGAGAATTAGCATGTGCGAATATTCAAAACACATATCACAACCTTACTACTCTAGACTCAAACTCCACTTAGTAGGACAAACGGTCCTAGTCTAAACTTGGCCAGACTCTCGAGAGAAAACGTCCCCCGAACGACATACGACAAATGGTCGTACCCAAGACTCAGATAACAAACGGTAGCTGAGTACCCCACATTAGACAAACGGTCTAAGGAGACGGAAAGATAAGAGTAAACCCGCACTAGGCAAACAGCCAAAGAGGGGCGTTAGATAAGATGTGCAATAATTAAGCAACACGACCAACTCATAAAGAAGGTTCACTTCAAATAATGTTTATACTTGAAATGTGATATTAAATGCACAAACGGAACAAGTTTAGCTCATACGTAATTATGTTACAATATTTCATGTAAATAAGGCATATTCGAATCATAAAATATCCATTTGCAGAGCATATAAGAAAGATGGAAAAATAACAATCAGAGGGCTCCCAGACGGCCGGCCCACCGGCTGAGGATCAGCCTTCAAACCAAAACTCGAAATTCAACATCAGAAACCTCCCAGCCGGCCAGGGCACCGGCGGCCGGTCCTCCGGCTGGGAGAACACCCTAACTAAGATTTCCAATAAATGATACAGGAACTTCCCAGCCGGCCCGTGGACCAGCAGCCGGCTCACCGGCTGGGGATGACACCTACAGGTCAAATTTCACAAAAATTGCAACAACTTACAGAAACTTCCCAGCCGGCAGGGGTGCCGGCGGCCGGTCCCCCGGCTGGGACACAGAACACCACATAAATGAACAATTATGTTACAACAACTTCCCATCCGGGTGAACCAGCGGCGGCCGGTCCACCGGCTGGGAAACACTGTGCACGAAATTCAGCACAAACCAGCCACAACATGAATTCGACCATGCATTTTACATGTGAACATGAAACGGAAATCGTATATGAGACGGAAACCAGCATATCATGCATCCCAACATTCATCTTACTCGAAATTCACAATCCATAGTTCAAATATGTTGACAATTCCATGAGGCATGTGAGTATAAACAAGAAACATGAGGAAAATGAAGTATTTGGCAATACTAAGCATGAAAACATCATAAAGTTCATTTCTTTAGAATACCCAAGTGATATTTATTGAATATCATCACCAATTTCCATCAAGCACATAAGGAACATGTTCAAGCATGTAAATTTATTAACTTTAACATATAAACACCCATTTTTAACACAAATAAAAACATAATTCGAGTGTAGTGTCGAGTAACCTATGACCGTTACCTTATAGCTCTTCAATCTTCAATAGAATCGTCCACCACAAAGCTATCCTCTTCCGGGTCGTCCAAACTTGCACTTAAACATAAAATTGAAGGATTAGTTGAAGAATTCACCCTCTAGTGAACCCTAAGAATTTAGAAAATGGGGAGAAAGGGAGAAAAATGTTGCCTTTCTTACTTAGAAAGATGAGGAACGAGAAAAGGGGAAGAATGGCGCAAGAATCAACTAGTTCGGTTGAGAATTGAGGAAGTTATGAAGATTTGAAGCTTTGAAAGGTAAGTTGTGTTTTAATGAAGGTAAGGGACGAAGTATAAGGGTTTTGTGTAGAGAAAATGGTAGTATATGGGTCCATTTACATGTCTAGGCCCAAAACAACTAAAATTGAGTCGGTTTCTACTAAAATTACGTCTCAAAGCTACTATACACTTAAGATGGACAATATTATCATATATGTAACACCCGCAGTTTCAATTTACGGTTTTAAAAGTGATTTAATAATTTATTTGAAGCAAACTACGGTTTAATCGTATTTCAGGTAAAATATATATATTTAAACTATT
>VHZZ01008975.1:34848-54352 GCA_009801015.1 Silene noctiflora
AACACTCGTTCTTTAATGTGTGACGAGTGGAAACCGTGAGGGTGTCGTTGACCTAAGTCCTTTTAGTCATGGGTCTTTGGTTGAATCTTGTGTTGTGTCTTGTAAATCTCGGAGTACTCGCCCCATTTCCCCTTTCCCCGCTCTTGAATTTGTTTCTCAAGCTTTGTGGCCACATAGGGTCGTTTGGGCCACCTTTAGGGGGTTGACACCTCCATTGGGATTCTGAGACGGTATTTCCCGATCAAGACCATGGTTTTTTAGATGAAATTCGGCAACTTAGATAAGGAAAGTGGTTCATTTTGGTTTGATGCATTATATTCCTTTCTTATGTGCTTTCATGTTGGATGTATAACAAATTGTAGCAAGACCTCACTTGCCTTGCAATAGGGCACCTTCCCCTCATAAGGTGTCAAATTGTGAGTTGAAAGGGCTCCGAGTGAAGCTAAACCCGATTCGTCTATTATAAATAGTGTGTGCATGATGGTAGTCCAAATTAAGGGTCTTAGTCCATTGTCAAGTGGCTTACTCGGGGACGAGTAAGACTCAAGTGTGGGGAATTTTGATATATGCTTATTTAGTCATTTACCCTTCTTCCCCTTTCATTATTTGACCCGTTTTCGCACGGTTTCACGACTTTTACTTGCTTTTGCATCCCAAATTTCCCGTCATGCGAGTTTCTATCGCGCCTTGCAGGAATTGAGACGGAAACAAGAAATTGGGAACAAGTAAAGTGGTTTTGGAAGAGAAAAGAAGGAAGAAAGGAGGAAATCATGCTGAGACGTGTTCCCTGCCAGCAGGCCGGCAGCTGGCAGGCCGGCAGCTGGCCCACCGGCATAGGACCCCAGCTGAGAGACGAAAAGAGGAAATCAAGTTGATACGTGTTCCCTGCCGGCAGGACGGCAGCCGGTCCACCGACAGAGGAACACAGCCCCAACTTAAGAACAAATTAGAGTAAAAAATGAAGAAATCCTCGGCGCCGGTAGGCCAACCGGTAGCCGGGTTGCCGGCAGAGAGTCCCAGCTAAAGGAAGAAGAGAAGAATGGAGCATGTTCCCTGTCGGCAGCCGGTCTACCGGCTGGGGATTCACATTGATTTATTTTGGCTCAAAATTGGAATTCCACGGCGCCGACAGCCGGTCGACCGACAGGGAGACCTTTTATGCGAGATTTTGGGCTTCTTCTCCTCTTTGGGCTTAATATAGTGGGATACTATAAATACCCCATTGTAAACCCTCTTTTGACACACTACCTAGAACTAAGAACCCTAGTTTAAGCATTCCAATTTTCCTTAATCAAAACTTTAATCTTTCCTTAATTAATTGTCAATTAGCCTTCAAGTTAGCCTATATTTAGCATTAGTTCAATAGTTTACATTTGTATCTTGGGTTGTAATTGGAGAAATTGAAGAATTTCTTTGAGAATCAATCCAAAGTTTGAAGCTTTAGTTATTGTTTGGTACAATTCTCTTATCCCTTAAGTTAATTAATCATTAGTTCACATTTTAATTTCATTTTTTACTTGTTGCTTTAAATTACATCATGTTTATTATTACACTTATGATGTTTGTCTCAATTGTTTACATTTGCCCCATCATGTGTGAGTAGTTCCCTTCTAGGGTTTAGGGGAACCTAAGTGGAGTTTAACTATGGTTAAGGGTTGTTGCTATTTGGTTTATGGGTGAAAATGTTTAGCCTTTGTGAGTCATGCATAGAAGGTGTTTGATGAATTGTGTGTATGAAAGTGCATGCCTTTCTTCATCTTTTGCCTAGTTTCCTTATGAACGAAAGTTGTAGGGATGCTTGATAGTATGTTCATGATAAGTGCGTTTACATCGTGATGACTTTGTGTCCGTCTTAAGGATAAACTAAGAGATTAGTCTTCATTCCTAGGTTAGATAGTCACCCTTAACCTCTCAACACCCTTGCCTAGTTGCCTTGCTTAGGAGAACCCGATTACCCTAGCCTTTTATCAATTATTTTCATTAAATCGTTGCTTTGCTTGCTTTAATTTACTTTAGTTGGTAGTGAAACACTCACCTTTATATTTGCTTGACTAAATTTCCGACTCGGACAAATTTAGTGTAAACCCCCGTCATCCTTGTGGTTCAACACCCTTATTATACTACTTAATTCGGGTTTTTATAAAAGAAATTTGATTGGGAGTTGGCGACAAATCTCATTATCAGATTTTATTGTTGATTTTCATGCAAGAACGGAAATTAAACAGCCATTTACCAAGTTAGGTTTATGGTGCTTAACACGATCCATTTGTTTGAAAAAGTATTTGAAAATATTGAGATGTAGAATATGAACTCGTTAGTCTGATTCGTCATGTATTCGGGTTAATAGTAATCGAGATCGTCCTAAACAAGCGCCAGAAATTAAACAGAAGTAGTGCCAGGCAGCCTTCAAGGCGCGAGCCTATCGGCGATGTAACATGGTCTGCCAAGATTTGAAAAGTGGGGAAACAAAAAGGTCCTTGGGGCGCGAGCCATACGACGATCCAATGAGCCCCTCCTGGTTGCTTAAATGGTTATGAAAACCGTTATGAAAAGGGTGTTGAAATCTGCTTTTGTTGAAAAGGCCGTCAAGACCGTTTTTGTTGAAAGGTCGTTAAGACCGCTTTTGTTGAAAAGGTCGTTAAGACCGTTTTTGTTGAAAAGTGTAGAACATGACTCGGAATATTCATCATTATTTTGATGATATTCGTTGCCGGGTTTGAAAATAAAGACGAAAATGCATGATATAACTAATTATGTTAAGTTCATTGCTTTGTAATTAGTCAAAGTTTATCATCATACTCGGGTTAAACCGACATGGTATGAGGAACCAAGGATGATTATGAATATGACTAAAATGCTTGCAAAAATGAAAGAAATAGGAGATGAAAATGTCCGAATCTCCGTAAATTTGTTATTAACCAACGATATCCTCTTTACACGAGATAAAACGTCATGGTATAAATAACCAAGGATGATTTCTGTAATGTTCTAAAATATTTATCATAAAAATGATTTTAAATGGTAAGAAAACCGTAAAGGAAGGGATAAAATAACATGGTGAAATGTAAAGGAGTGATGAACTCAAACACTTTTGAGTTCTGACTAGAGGAGCCTAAAGAGGCGCGAGGTACCTAGTTGTGACGAGGAGTTTTTGCCTCAAGTAAAAACCTGTTTTGGCTCAAACAATCCATGTTTTGGATCATGTTATGCATGTTTTATCATGTTAAAGTCATGAAAATAGTAAAGAAAACATGAAATAAAAGGATTAATTACACCCTCATACTTACATGTTCGGTTGCTTGACGAGAAATCGGCAAAGTGTAAAACTTATGAGTCGGAAAACTCGATTTGAAAAACCGTTTTGTAAATATGGAGTGTTGCTTTGCTTTAGAGCTGGTGTAGTTGGTCGAAGTGATAAGTCAAGTGTTTTTAATGCACGATACCGAGTATCTACAATGAACCCTTCTTAAAAATTGTCGACCTAACTTGTGCTCGTTCAGGAAAAAATTGGGTCAAACACATATGAAGTACTTAATAATTTGTCGACAATCAATAGCGATTGGGCCACAAATTGGGCCAGTTCATATAGTTTAGTCAATTCTAAATACATAGGCACAGAAATGACAGTTAAAACATCTCCTTGCTTACCCTCGTCATCTCTCGGACTCCCGCCTCCCTAGCTCTCCTTCCAACCGTTCTGCACTCCCTCCCGCCGACGCTCACGCTCTAACTACGGTAACATAACTCCCTCATCGCCTACGCCACCGTAACTCGGCCGTTAGAAACCCTATAATGGCGGTGGAGCCACTAGCAGAGAGAGTAAGCCAGTTGATTAAGGACGTCATATTTGAACTCACTCCTTCTTTCACTCACCTCGTTAATACTACTGTCTCCTCCATTAAAACCGTCATCAACAATATCCCTGAAAACTTTCAGGTTTCTCTCTATATTCCACACCTTAAACCCTAAACCCTAAACCCTAAACCCTAGTTACTGAATTCTGAACTTAATTGATCGTGTTGCAGGTGACGGCGGATGTTGCACCGGGATTCGTAAGAGATGTTGGAGCTGATAAGGTAGAATTTAGGTTTAAGAGGCCTGAATCCATTCAACTCGCTGGAAGTTATTCTCTTGGTTGCATTGTTCGACCCGATATTAATGTTGATCTCTTATTGCGTTTGCCTAAGGTTTTACCTTCTTTTCTCTCTACTTTTTCCGCTTTTTTGTTTCTTGGATGATTACTTATTAATTCACCTGTAAGTTTAGCTGTTAGTTATTATTGTGCAAATTGATTTGTACCTTAATTTGGATTAATCAATCTTCGAAAGCAAATTTCGACCTGCTCCAGCTTGACCATAAAGATTTTGTATAGACTGAAGAGCAATAGATGACATTTATGAATTTGTTCTATCAATGGAATTGTAGTAGGAACTGGGAAATACGAGCTTTTTATTCTTTGACCTCATTTGGTCAAGTATATGGGAAGTAAAATAGATGAAGTTATAGTAAGTTGTAGCTCTACTTATGAAGCAGATGATAAATGAGGTTTGTCATTTTTCAGTTGGCTCACGGCTACCAACCATCATACTCCGTATAATATGGCATGCGGAGAAGCTACTAATTGTTATAATTTATTTGATCGTTTGGTTTCCTATATTTTTGCTTATGTCCGATTTTTTTAAGTAAACTTATAGCCTCCTTCAGTCTTCAGTCTCAGTTGTTTTTTGCTGTATTGCCGTGACTGAAAAGAAACTTCCTCTTTGTAGGAATGTTTTCTTGTTAAAGATAATTTAAATCACCGGTATCATGCCAAAAGATTCCTTTATCTCTGCATCGTTAAGAAGTACCTGGAGTCTTCTTCCCTACCTTTCAAGGTTGAATGGTCTTCTCCGCAATGTGAAGCTCGCAAGCCTATACTAGTCATCTATTCAGGTGTGGTTTTATGTAATACAAACACTTTAGGGCTTGCTTGGATTGAGGGTAAAAAGGGGGAAATGAATAGGAGAGTAATACATTACCCACCCTCCCCCATGGGTAATGATTATGGGAGTAAAACATCTTCTCAGTAATCATTACTCTCATATGCCAAACCTATCATCAAGGAACTCATTACTCAAGTAATTAACTTTCCCAGTAATTATCACCCGATTAAAAATTACCCCCTAACTATTCCATCGATTCCAGGCAAGCCCTTAGTCTATTGTTTGACTGTTGAATTTGTTTAACAAAAATTAAACTGTGTGATGGTTTGTTATTTGTTAATTGAGTAGCGTCCTCATACACCAGTTGCTTTGTTCCAGATGATGCCAGTGTACCCGGGTTTTCAATTAGAATAATTCCTACGGCCTCTTCGTTGTTTAAAACTGAGAAGCTGATTGCAAATCGGAATAACGTGCGTGCTCTGAATCAAGGTATATCGACTTTGTGCCCCTTATTAATATCGGAAGTACTGAATAGTGAATACTCTATTGTTTTGTTCCTAATGAACTTATTGGCTATTCTCCAGAAGAAGGTGTTTTTGTTCCTACCCCGAAGTACAACAGTAGCATTTTAGAGGACATTTTTATTGAGGAAGTTTCTGAACTTACTAAAAGAATTTTTCATGGTTGGGAAGAACTCGGCAAAGCTCTGGCTTTGATGAAGGTCTGGAAACAGGAAAACTGTCTGTGTTGGTTTTTTTGTATATTTTCCAAATACTTGTGAGGTGGTAATTTTTTCTCTCTATTGCTATAGGTGTGGGCATGCCAGAGAAGTTCAATATACAGCCACGATTGCTTGAATGGCCATCTAATCACCATCATAATGTCATATCTTGCTCAGAAAGGGACTGGGAGATCATTCAACAAATCAATGAGTGCTATGCAAATTTTTCGTGTTACCTTAGACTTCATTGGTATGCTAAATCTGGTTACTTTTAAGGTTTTACTAAAACAATAGGAAACGGTGCTTGTGTTCTGTGTGTTGATTTTCTGTATCTTTTCATTTTCCATGGATATTTCTGGACTTGTCTTTTGCCTCCTCGTTGTGTCTTTGTACGTGTTATATCACTGCATGGAGGATGGAAACTCGTGGATTTTTTTTCAATTTTGGTGTCATTTGTGTTGATCTAATTACACTTCACTACATCGGTGCTCTAAGGTTTCATTATAATGCCTTGATGTTTCACTCACTCTACTTTGGTGTGCGAGGTTCGGGTACTTCACACATGTGGGACGTTGGATTTGAAATTTGTCTGTTCTGGTGACTTAGGTATAACATAGTCAAAGTTTATATTAATGACACTTTTTACATAGTGAAGTGGAAAAATAACCAGTAAAGCTAATATTAATGTGCAATTTCACTCATTTTTTTGGGCAAAAAATAGCAATGGATTACTTTATTTTGCTGCAAGTATTTGTAGTAGGACTAAATTTTGTTGATATTACCCTTTATTTCATCAAAATGCAAAATAGCTCAAATTTCATGTCACTAAAGTGAAATAAGTGAAATAAGTGAAATTTCAGGGCACCCAAGTGAAATTAGTCCAAACTCTAGGGCACCATAGTGGATATGATCTTTTAATCAAATAGAGATCATGAGACACCTTCAAGGGGTTAAAAACAAGCTTTTCTCATTTTTGGGCATCTTGGCCTCTTGTCTCCTTCGAGTTTTGTTGTTTTTACTTTGGGCTCCAAGAATAAGGAATTGATGAAAATGGCTTAAGTACCTTTCTACCCTCACATTACGCAGTTATCTCTAAACACCCACTCATCCACCAACCACATGAACTATCCACCACACCCACCTCAGCGCCAACCTAGTCCTCCACCACGCCTCCAACCTAAACCTAACCTACCATGACCCCATCTATCATCAACAACACCTTACCCTGGAACCACCATCATCCATCCTAGAAACTCCCTCTCTCACCTTGAAAATCTCCCACAAAAGTTGAAACGACCACCACCTTGCTGGAAATCGCCTCCATGAAACAACCACCCAAACCTTGAAAACTACCCCACCCCTGAATGACCACCACTCACCCTCGAAAACCCTAGATCGAGGGTTTTATGTGGGTTGGAGATTTCGGAGTTGCAACTGTGGAGGTGGGGCAATTTTCAATGGGGTAAGGGAGGTAATTTCCAGGAGTGAGGATGTTGGCTGGCTGGGGTCATGAGATTGGGTTATGGTTCTGAGTTTGGTAGTTAGCAATGTAGGTTGTGTGATTGAGAATGTTAGTAATTGATGACATATAATAATGGTATGTTAAAAACTTACTGGATAAGGAAATAGTGAATAACGGTGACTCAACCGAAAAAGGAAATAGGGATCAAAACCCTAATTCAGAAGGAGTGTAATTTAAACCCTCTGAAATTATTTTTGGCTGGATGTAGTCACTATTTCAACGTTCTTAATGTAGTTTAAGAAGGTAGGTTTCGAAAGGGAAATGTAGGACTAATAGTGTAATGAAGTAAGGGTAAGACTAGACTCTTCCAAGTCTTAAGACTCTGCCACATTAGCTTTCCTTCCATTAACTTTTATTGTTTCTTTATTGATCAGGCTCACCTCAGACTTTATACACTATCCGTCAGACTCACCTCAAACTCTACTTTTCCACTCCACTTTTTCTTTTTACAAAAAGAAATGTTACATGTGATCCATTCATTGGATAGTTTTCCTTAAGAGGTGGGGTCAAGACTCACCCAAAGTCTTAAGTTGAGTCTTGGATTTCCAAGAGTTGACTTAAGACTTTCTTAAGACTAGGATAGATTATTGGTAGTCTTGAGTGAGTCTTGTCTCAAGACTTACCAAAGTCTTGTCTCAAGACTACCAATAATCTTACTCTAAAATGTTTGATGCAGTAAAAACTTTTTCTAGTTACATTAATGTAAACATAATTACATGGTTAGATGTATCCACCTACACTCCTTTACATGTCTCTCCTAATTTATTTTCTACTAAAAGCAGTTCGTGCTGCCATTATAATAAAAGTGTGTTATGATTCTTAGAAACAAACATAACTGCAAACATAACGCTAATGTCTGATAGTTGGTCAGATTGCTTTGACCTTGTGAGCTTATCAGTATTTTCCTGTAATTTAGTAGATAAACATGTAATGAGTTGTTGTTTTTCTCACTACTTAATATGTTGAACAAGTTTTTCAGACTTGCAATCTTGTTTTCTAGGATCCCTTGACACTGTCTCCTAAGTAGTGATTCCTTTGAAATTTCTCTCGTGTGAAACTGTTTTGTATATTTTTTTTTTGGTTCAAATGAGCGCACTATGTCGCGGGTGAGAATCGAACCCTCAACTTCATGGTTGGGGTAAGAGAGCTCTTACCACTTGAGCTAGCTCTTGTTCTCTGTGAAACTGTTTTGTATAGGAAGCATGTATTAAATTTATAATATACTACCTTGGTTACAGCCAACTCGAAGTCATGGGAGACAGGCTTAGTATTTCAGTCCAAAGAAGACCTTGCAGTCTCAGAGGAGGTAATATTCTTTTGATGCTAGAACTTGTTTTGTGCTTAATGATACCCCCTGTGTCCACGCGAATAGTTCAAGTATTTCATCTTAGTCCATCCTTAACAATAGTCTACGTTCCCCTCTAGGTATGTTTAATGGGGTAGGACGTTTGTCTTGTACTCCCTACCGCACTTGCCTGTGTGTATATTAAAAGTTGAACCAAGAACAAATGTAAAACTATTCACATTTATGTTCTCTCCGATGAGTGTCATTTCATAGTCCATCCTTCATGTGCATGTTCCTTGAAAAAATGCAAGATTCTACAAGCTCCAATGTAGATTGTAGTCATCCCTCCAAAATATCATAAGTATTGCTGGAGTATAGCGAGTTTTTTAGTTGTTTTGATCTATTATCACGCTCTCAGTATATATATTAAAGTTGTCAGTGTAATATTTAATTTTTAATTTTTAACCTTAGTATATGTATGATATATCCCTGGACAAGCTGTAGACTCCATAAACAATTTGTTCATTCCTAAGTACTGTGTCCATTTGATAAGGAGCTCAAGGTTGATACTTAGTTTGTATATCCTAGATCATTGATTTTTTAAATTTCGAGAAGGTTTGATGCATCCAGATGGCATTATGGTATGCTTTGCTAATAATTTATATTTCATTTGTAGACATTTTCAGATGACATTTTTCTTTAATGTTTATTTTCTTTTGAGATCTTAGGAGCTGAAGGACAGAATAAAATGTCTGCGATTATTTCCAGTACTTATATGTGATCGTTCTGCAAGTTTGAATTTTGCATTCCGGATGTCAAAGAGCAGTTTTCTTGAGGTATTTTTCGCAGAGCTAGTTCCACATATTTTCCGTTTACGGAACTTAAATCTTGTTTTATTTCACTGTATACTTATTTTATTTCACTGTATACTTATTTAATTTGAAGCTCCAAAGGGAAGCTGCATTGACTCTCAATTGCATGGGGAAATGTAGAGACTTTGGATTTGAAGAGGTTTTTCTGACCAAGTGTGATTTTGCTGTCAAGTATGACTATTGCATAAGGTAAAGTTTGTATTATTGAATTTGGTCATACTAGGTCCACACCTATAAGGAGAGGAGAGAGTCCATTTCCTAACCCAAAGTGGCTGGGCGGCATCTGAAACTCAATTGGCAACGAGATAGATAACTACGGAGTATTTTGTTTATAAAGTGACCAACTCTCTATCCTTCAAACGATTGATTTAATGATCTTCTTACCATAGGAAATAGAACTCTTCACAAGACCTGTTTCCCCACCATATTCCCAAATTGATCCAGTCATAGTTCTCACCAAACACTACTTCTTTCAAGCAGATGGATTTAGCTGTTTGATTTATTTTGTCCAGGGATATCAAGTGTTGATCATCTATTCTTTTGATTGTGATGCATGTTTGTGTAGAGGATGGATTCTGAATCTTTTGATGGCTTTTCGATGTTCAAATTCAGTAGTTTGTTAAAGAGTTTGCAGTCCTTGAGAGATCACTACATTTTTGTTGGTGTCTTTTAAAAATTTTATTGCTCTCTCAATCCCAGATTTATTGACACAACTTGACTTTGTTGGCCACCCAAACTTTTACTATTAATTTGTCCAAGTATATATTGAATTAATATGTGGAATTTATGCTCATTTAACAAAACAACTATTTTCATTTTCTCATTTAAAAACAGTTGTAACTATTGTTTACTGTGATAAAATCTTGGTCAAAGTTGGTGTTTGTTCACCAGAGTTAAATGGAGACAATAAAATTGTTTTGAAGTGACTTGTCTTTAATGTGTTTTGTTATGATTCAAAGTCAACTTGCTCCCTTACCATGTATAAAGTGAACTCCTGGATTGCATTTTGTTGTTCTTTAATGTGTTTTTGAGGATGGTTCCATAAATATCCGCATTAATAATTATTAGCTCTTCAAAGGAAAAAATCTTGTACTTGATGTCTACAACGCACTTCACTCTAAAATGACTTTGTAGGTTGAATTTGAAGGGAGCTAGTGGCATTCATCCACCAAGCTATTGCGTAGACGATGAATGTTGGAGATTGTATGAGGAGAAAGTGCGTTCACTGTTACACCAGGGTCTGAGTGATAGAGCAAACTTTGTTCGTGTCATTTGGAGAAATTGGCCCACAACGTATCGTTTTGAGGATGTAAGGAGGTTAATCATTACTCTGTCTATTCCCATTTATATTGTCCCCATATGATAGTGGTGAATCAGTGTAACTTATATCGATATTCTCTCATAATATATAACTTCAAGTTTTTAAAGTGATTAAATGAGAGTAATATATTTGGCAAATCAATCATGACAGTTTTTGTACTGTATATCCACATGTTTGCAGTAGTTGATGGTCAAAGTTGACATTAATTAATTGCCGAAGTGGGGACAATAAAAAATGGGATATATGTAGTTATTTTCTAATCCATAATCTAGGCTTTTACTTAATTCCTAGCATCTCCTAAGTGAACATATTTGTTTTTGAATATCAGGGTTTTTCTTCTCTTGATAAGGAACCATTGCTAATTGGTGTAACTCTTAGCTCTGTTGAAAAAGCTTTTAGACAAATTGACATTGGCCCTAGTCCAGAGGACAAAGTGGAGGTAATTTTCACATGTCTGAGCTTTCAAAGGTCTGTATTTGTTTTTGCTGCTCTAAGCTGTCTTATATTTTTTTTTCAATTTAGGCTGCGAAATTTAGGAAGTTTTGGGGAGAGAAGTGTGAGCTTCGAAGATTTAAGGATGGTACCATTGCTGAGGCTGCTTGTAAGTAGTGACTGGTTATTTGTCAGTCTTTTTTCTTTTTTCTTTTTTTTTTTTTTCTTTTTTTTTCAATTTAGTTTGACATTGTCATGCTATTCTAACCTATCGGGTTGATGCCACTTAACAGGCTTGGAATGTCAGCCGGTGGAGAGACATCTCATTGTAAAAAGAATTATTGAACATATATTGTCACGCCATCTTTCTTTACTGGAGGATAGAATAACTGTTAGTGCAGACCAGCTTGACTTTTCTCTATGTAGTGGCAGTGCAGGTAAACTGAATTCCACAGCAATAGCAAGGACATTCTTTTTTGTTTGCTTTTTTTTTTTTCCTTTTTTTGGCTATATGGTGCTTTTTTCCTTTTCAGATCCAGTATTATTAACAGGACACCTGATTAAGGCATATGAAACTTTAGCAAAGCACTTGCGCCTTTTGGATGAGATTCCCTTGAGGGTATCTAGTGTTCAGCCCTTAGATCCAGGTTGCATTTCTTACTGAGCTAATATTCATTTTGGTCTGCTTCACTACTTGACTACTCCCTTGAAGTAGATAAATAGGATGTATTATTTCTTGTTTTGGAGAGTCTTTTATTTTAATAATGTCCAAAAATAAAATATTTATCATTTTGTTTTGGAATCAAAACAAACTGTCAAACTAGTGTCGACCTAGGATTGGGAAAGCCAAACCATCCAACACATTTACTCCAACACATTTACTGATTTACCCATCACCATTAGAGACCTCCTACACGTTCAATGACCACCAGGTCCACCACAAACTCCACCAGTAACCACCACCATCATCCCTGTACGGCTGTACATCACTATTATTGACGCCATCTCTCCACCATAACCGGCGTCGACACACCGCTATCTCCTTCATCCCCAATAGGCCAATAACCATCAGTTTCATCACCGCATCAAATTTATTGCCACCATTGAATCATTGATATCCCATCAGTAGGCTCGGTATTACATTATCACGTCCATCGCATAGAAAGCCGACAGACAAACGCTTTCAACGTACCGCTGTCAACGAATGTGTCGATCCCTGCTTTCAATGTCGGGGTCGACCACCATCCACCACTATCAACGGACTACCGTCAGGGTCGGCGGCCACCGCTATAAACGCCGGCGTTGAATACCGTTATTAACACTGTGGTGGATCGTCATCATCTTTCCAGTTGTCATCTCCACCAAATTAGTTTCCATTATACTTCGTATTAGATTAGGAGTGGCTGATCAAATTTCCATTAATAATTGATTTGTTTGCTAAAAAAATTCGTATTTTGAGGTGTGCGTTCACCCATTGACGGTTTTGAAGGATGATTCATGTCAGTCGACCCCTAACCATTTTGGGATTAAGACTTTGTTGTTGTTGTTGTTGTTGGTTGAGATTATTGAGATGAAGAGTAGTTGATATTTGTAATCAGTTGGTATATTGGGATTAATGGAGTTTTGACCATTGTTGTTAAAATTGCGATCCATATCCTACGATCCAAAAAGTGGAAAACGATTCAAATTGTCGTAGGATCATTTTGGTGGTAGGATCGGTACATGATCGGGTAGGATCGCATAGGATCGTGTAGGATCGGTGGTAGTATCGTTCAGGATCGTAAAATGCTTATTTGTGTTACAAATTTGTGAGTTTGTTGTTCTTCTATACTTACAACTCTAAATTAAAGGTATATATAATATATTGATATGATTATTAAGACTTTCATGTCATTAAATAAACTTTTAACGTTATACATCACAAATTATACCAAATTGTTTACATAGACTTGTTTATCCAAGCTATTTGTAGGATCTTACGATCCTACGATTCAATCCTGCGATCCGATCTTGCTATCCGATCCTGCCACCCCTCTTCGATTCAAAGTAGGATCCCGATCCTGACAACATTGGTTTTGACTCTTTGCTAGTATGCCCCCGGTCGTAGGTGGTGGTTAGTGACATGGCGGCGGTGCTTAGGGAGGCAATATGGGAGATGACGACAGATGTGGTTGGTGGAGTGGCCGGCGATTGGGTAGTGTTTTGGTGGTAAAAAGGTGTAGAGGTCTAATGGTGATGGTTAAATGCGTTGGGTAGTTGCTCATTGGTTTGGTTTTTCCCGATCCTAGTTACACTAGTTTGACAATTATTTTTGATTCCAAACCAAAATGGTAAATATTTTATTTGACATTATTTTTATAAAAGATTCAATGATTGTATAAGATTTATTCTCAAGCTTGCCAGCAATCTCTTGTGACTAAAAATGTTAGTGGTCAAGCTGTTGGTTGGATTTTCATCCGATATCTTTGGTGATCACGAGTGATTGCAGCTTTCAGGTTTACTTCTGTTTTCCCCCCTGAGCCTCATGGTTTGGCTGGATCAAGATCTCAAAAGGTCTCTACAACCTGCGTCAAACCAGTGGACGTTTTGATACAGGTGGACATCTCTAACTTTTGGTCTTGGTCCATAGATAAGTGTTGTTATTTTGGGGATTCATGGACTTGTAACAATTCTGCAGTTTTGTCTTATTCCTTTAAATCTTAAATAGGTGTTTTAATTGTTTGTGTTTTTGTTTACTTCCTGATTATTTTATAAATGTTGATTGTTAGTTGGAGGGGTCAGGAAATTGGCCAATGGATGAAGTAGCAACTGAAAAGACCAAAGCTGCCTTTCTTTTGAAAATTGCAGAAAGGTAATACTGTCTGAACATGTTGTGGTCATATACTGCTCCTCGACTTTTGTCTTTTTTTAAACATATTCAGCTACTTGTTTTTGCCTTTCTCGTAGTCTTCAAAGTAAACATGGCGTAACTTGTGTTGCCACCGAAGACAATGTGGACGTATTGCTTTTGGGATATGCTTTTCGGCTTAAAATTTTGCACGAGAGAGGGCTGAGTTTGGTGAAAAGGCAGGGTAAGGGCTAAATTCTTAGGACTACTTGTTTTCATCATCTTGGAAAGTCACTGATAATAAATCAATTTTTGTTAAAGGTAACCAATTTAAGCGGGTGTCTTCGATAGACAAGCAGCTTTTTGTAAGGAGTCAACATTCAAGCATGATCAACGGTTTACAAGGACGTTTTCCCATATATGGTGCAGTTGTAAGGTATGCAAGTCAACTCTACAAAGTCTAAGTTGTGATTTTATAAGCAAAAAAATTTATGTTGTTCTGTTTGGTGAAGGCTTGCAAAACGGTGGGCTGCTTCGCACCTATTTTCTGCATGTCTGGGATGTGAGGTTACTGAGCTCTTGGCCGCTCATTTATTTCTAAATCCCTTGCCGTTTTGTGCTCCTAATTCAAGAGTCACAGGCTTTTTGAGGTATTATTTCTCAAATATGCGTTTTAAGTCAATGTTATCAAGACTAGGCCTTCTCAGCTGTCTCGCCTTTTATTCTTTCCTTTTGACATTTCTTATGGATTCTGTAAATTTCTCAAGATTTATTGGTTGAGAAAAAAAAGCTGGAAAAAAAATGTTGAATTGGTTATAAAACTTCACGTGTTACATAGCCTTTACATCATTGAAGGAAGCTCTATCTCTTGACCTGTGGAAGATTACTGTATAATTGGAGTTGATTCATGACCTACTTATATGTTTCTTTTCCTGGTATATGGAACAATCGTTTGGTAATTGTATTGGTTGTACAGCCTAGCAGCACTATAGGATTCCTCTTGTAGCTTGACTTGGTACTCCTGGCCTCTTTCACCGCGAACAGTTTAGAATTGCTTTTGGATCCATCTTTTAGGTAAGCAATAGCCTATTTAAAAAGAATATGTAAGCTTTTGGCCCGGATGGATCAAAATGGAATTATGCAAACTATATTTGTGGGGATAGATCCCACAGAGGGAGTACATAAATTTGTGAAACACATCGCTCCGTAAGTGTTAGCTGCTCTCAAATCATTTTAGGACTAAGGCTTTGTCATTGTTGTTGTACCGCTCCTCTAGTGTATTTTTATGTCGATGAACCTATAAGAGAAACATATGAGGATCCAGTTTTCTTATCATACAAAATCATTTTCTTCGCACTCTTTCTCATGGGGAATACTTTGAGGAGAACTTTCTGATAGCATCCATGTTTGTTGTCAGGTTTTTGAGATTGTTGTCGGAGTATGATTGGAACTTCTCTCCATTGGTTGTTGACATAAACAGTGACTTGACTACAGATGATCTGACGGAAATCAATGTATGTGTTGAAGAATTCTCAGTTGGTTACTTCTGATGATTACTGATTTTGACAAACCTTAAATGAATTACCGTATAATGATTACAGGAGAACTTTATGTCAAGCAGAAAGGCTCAGGAAGCCAATCCTTGTGAAGTTAGCCCTGCAATATTCTTGGTAACGACTTATGATAAGTCATCTGAAGCATGGACAGACTCTTCACCAAATACCATGGTGAGCGTTTCAGCGGATATGCTTTTTGAAGCATGGTGAAACATTATCTAAATTTCTGACTTCCACCTACTCAGCCAGGCTGCTTCCTGTCGCTGGAGTTTACTTATTTTATGGCATCTTTGTTTGGCCTTTAGAAACTTTGAAGATTCTTCCTCCCATTTCAGTCCGAGATAACTTTTAATAATTGTCCCTGGACAGTAGAAACCAGTTTTGTCTTTGACTGTTTTATGCCATAGGGACAGAGTAGTGGCCTTGGTTTAATTTTGGTAGTTACAGATAGTCTGGCTGAATGTTTTTATTGTTTGTAACATAAGATAGAGTACCATTATTCTCTTGAGAGACGGTCTAATAGTAATATAATGCGAGACCAATCCATTTAACTAAAATCGCTACATGTATACCCCATTAACCCACTAAAAAATAAATTCAACAATAAATTGCCTCCATCATACGGATCAGTCTCCTGATAGTCGTATTATGGCGCCGTCTAATATGTGAAATACATATGCTTTGCAAACATGTTGGGCCTCTACTGTTACTTATTTGTTTTACCATACTCTCGTGTTTGATTTGATGAAGGAGCTTAAACGGTTGGTTGCTTATGCCCGAAGTAGCGCAAATCTGTTGACAAGACTCATAGGGCAGGATCAGTGCGATTCCAACGGATGGGAGGTGAGGAAGGAAGCGATTCTTTTAATATGATTTGTCAATGATCTTCCCAAGGAAGTTGGAGTTATCATGTTTACCTTTTATGACAGTGTCTTTTCCGGACTCCTTTGAACAACTATGATGCTGTAGTTCTTCTGCACAGAAATAAACTGGCATATCCCCAGCATCTCCTTTTCCCATCAGAGGTGAATGAAGGTGTGTAGGGATTATGTGTTCAAATTTTTTTGATTTGAATCGTGGTTAATCTTTAATCCTCCACAAAGTACTAAAAAATTCAAGTATTTTATTAGGGACTTTTGTGGCCCGGGGGAATGCTAGCAAGGAGTTCTCCCCCATATTAAGATCCAAGGACATGAAGGGAAGGTTGGATATACTCAAAACTAAGTTGATGGTAGACTTCGATCCACTGAAATGTTATGTTGTCGATCTCCAGGTATGCAATCTGTTACATTTTCTAATTACGTTACTCTCACTCTGCTGTTTAATATATGATGGTTTCAATTTCCTAGAAGCAAACTGGTGCTTAATTTAACTGAAGTACTTGGAGAAATATTACTCCCTTTGTCCAAGGCAATAGTTTACGTTTACTTTTCTGCGAGGGAAAAATGAAGATAACGTAAATCATTGAATAGGACGGAGGGAGTATAAAACTTGCATTATTAGATTCGTACCCAATAATATTTTGGCAGGACTAAATATAAAGTTAGTTGCTCTAAAGTTAAATTGACATAAAGGGGGAGTAATTACGATTTACATTTTACTTCCCAAAATGTGTACAGGGAGGGTATTCCGACACACTCAAGCTGTGGTACGATGCTCTGGGTGGCGATGCTATTGGCATAACATGGACTAAATCCACATCAAAGGTATGTGTTGACATATTTTAGTGCTGTGAGATTACCTTCAAATTATTAATATTATTGTTTTCATTTATATTGTCTGTTTTTTTAGAAACGTGATCGTGAGCAAGATAGTATAGATGGCGTTGAGGTGCTAAAGGCGGTTGGTGAAGCCGGTAAAGGATTTGTTCGGAGTGTTCATCTTCTCAAGGCTCCTAGGCTTGGCAAATAAGGGGGGAAACCTTTCATGCTGAATGTGCTGGTGTTGTTTCCTCTGCTGCATTTTTCCCCTCAAACTTAAGGGATACAATGTTCACAATTTTGTACTGTAAGTAGTTGCAGGCATTAGTTTAGTTGACTGTATTGGCTACAAGACGGTATTTATGTCTTAATTTTTTCGGAAAATCACATAGTAAAGCAATCGAGTTTAACTTTCCTCGTCTGTTTTTGGTGCTAAACTTGTTGGAGTTATGTAGGGTTTCAGAAGAATCATTTCGTAAAAGGAAATTCAATAGGTTTTAAGGTTGCTATGCCAATCAGTTTAACGGCAACAAATTAGATCAACTAACAACAATCTTGTTATTACATTTTCATAGCATGTCTGGCCAGGCCATGTGCGGCTTTATTCAACTTCCTAGGTATGAAGCTTGTGGCTTTATTCAACTCCCTAGGTATGAAGCTAAAACATAAACAATGAAAAGATATTGACATAAGTGAAATGTCTTCAAGAATTCCCTTTATGAGGTGATATTCTTTCTCGATTCGGCAATTTGAGACAGCACTTGAAGACAGTCCTAAGATATGTTCAAATAATACACCCCGACTGCAAGCCCATTGCATCACCGTTCGAATACCCAAAGCTTGAGCCAGGAGAGCAGACTCAGCCCTTTGAACCATACAACATTACTACCCCTCTCATCATATGTAACCCACCCAACAGCCGCATCAAGCGTGTCTCCCCCAACTAGCATCCACCTTAACCCTTATTGCTTGACACTGGCCCATATGTCCCACGATGTGAAAAGATTGACCTTCACGGATCTCATCTTGTCCACTAATATTAATCTCCTGATCCAAAATCTGTTCCCCTTTCTTACCGTCCTCTTTGTTTTGTAAAGCACTAAGAGCCAATGCCACCGTTCTAGAGAGAGAGCTATAGAACACCCGGGGAACCATAGTCAAACCATTAAAGATATTATTATTCCGAAGAACCCATATACCCCATAAAATTGACACCCTTTGTTCTCTATCCTCAAGTTTACCTAGATAGTTTAGCCAATTAATTATCCAATCTCCAATGCTAGTTCCTTGGCCATTTTCCGTCCTAATACCCAAGTCTGAACTAGCCCATATCTTTGAGGAGGTACAACAGTCTAAACAGATGTTCTAAAGATTCAATTTCCCCTGAATCATTATTACAAATACTACACACCGGGTTCGTTGCCAATCCACGCTTTTCAATTTTTTTTTTATAATCGATAGCGTATGTGTAAGGATTCTCCATAAGAGTATTTTCCATGTGTGAGGTCCATAACCTCACTTTACAAAAAAAACGCGACCGCTGCCACTGATTCGTATTTTATCTTTTAGTGACCCTTTATTCTCCATATAATTTCCAAATATAATACAATATCCACTCTTGACAGTGTAGTTGCCATTCTTCGTATGAGGCCAATATACCTCATCCTTTACCCTTGACCTACAAAAAGGAGTTGCCAAAATTCTCCTAGTCTGAACATCCTTAAATAAAAGAGAAACCAATCCTTCGTCCCATCTATCCCCACCGTGATACATCCATAAGATGATGAAATGTAGGTTCTAGTAAGTAGTCTCTAGGTTCCGGGTACTCCTCATCTACCTATCTTGAATTCCAAACTCTCAGATGAGATTTTGTTCCCAATTTCCAGCCAATATTATCCACAATAACCTCAAGTCCATATAAAATACTTCGCATACCACATGATGTTCCTATTCCTTTATTATGAATCATCCCTTCCGAGAAAACCTTGTAACACCCGTAAATAGTCGATTTCATATTTTAAACTAATTTAATAATTAAATTGGGCTAATTATGACTTTAAATATTATTTTCATAAAATATGAATTTTTATAGTGTAATATTTATAATAATAATATTAAGTTCGCCTTAAATGTATAGTCGCATTTAGACGTAAAATATGTGAATCCCGACTCAAGTTTAGTTTGTTTGGGCCTAAGTTGGTTTAAGCCCATAAAATCCTCTTTTTCCACCAACTCCTTTCATAAACCCTCATTCTTCCCTTAGAAATCTCAGCAAAACCTTCATCCATACAAACACCATTTTCATACTTTTCCTCAAGCTTAAGACGACCATAAATTCTTCGTTTC
>VHZZ01008977.1:51077-61734 GCA_009801015.1 Silene noctiflora
ACTCGATCGAGTGACACTTACTCGATCGAGTAACTAACATACTCGATCGAGTACCTCACTTCCAGAACCTGATTTGAAAGGACACCAACCTACTCAACAGAGTAGGGCCTACTCGGTCGAGTCAGTACAGGTAGGGGAAACCGTAGTATTACAGGTTGGGCCTTCACAACCTCCTCGTTCACCATGAAGGGTTTGTGTTGGAATTATAGGGGTCTTAATAATACGCTCTCCACTACAATTCCTAAGTTAAGAGCGTTATTAGATTCTAGTTATTATGATTTCCTGTTTTTAATCGAAACGAAATGTAATGCGAATAATATCAGCCCTATGTTTAGGTCGTATGGTTTTGTAAACTTTTGTGGGGTTGATGCTTTAGGTGCGTCTGGTGGGTTGGAAAAAAAGGCTAAGTTAAGCCTAGTGTTGTCTTGTAAGAATTTCATGATCCTACTCGAGGAGAAATATAATGGCCTTTTGTGGTACCTCGTGTTGTTCTATGGAGCGTTATGTACGACTAATCGGTCTATGGTGCTTAAGGAATTGGGAGAATGGTTGGAAAATTGTTTATACCCTTTTCTTATTATAGGTGACTATAATCAAGTTGAATATGAGTGCGATAAACTAAGTCACTGTAACAGATCGATAAATGGTGCTTATGAGTTCAATATGTGGAAGTTATCAATGGAGTTGATAAACATTCCGTTTAAGGGTCCTAGATTTACTTGGTGTAATAATAGGAAAGGGCGGGTTTATGAGAGGCTTGATAAAGCCATGGGATCTAAAGATTGGTTTTCGATCTTCCCGAATACTGGGATAAAACATTATCCAATTTTGTTTTCGGATCATGCCCCTATTGAAATTGATTTGAACCTCACCCGTTGTGAAGGAAATAGGCCATATAAGTTGGATGCATGGGCTCTGAATTATGAGGATTGTCTGGCCGGGGTAAGAGAGGCATGGTTGTATGGAGTAGTAGGTTCACCAGCTTTTCAAGTCAGTATGAAATTAGACCTAGTAAGGACAAGTGTTAAAAAGTGGGCCTTCGACAAAAAAACAAGAAGGGGCAAGGAAATGAGAGGATTTTGATAATAAACTGGAGGATGGGATAAGTATCGCTATCTCCAAGGGAGATGAGGAAGTTTACAATAAAATTCCTGATGATGCTCGGGAATTTGCAATCGCGGCAGCAAGCTTCTGGCGACAACGAGCTAAAATGAAGTGGATGGTGGAAGGGGATACATGTAAAAAATACTTCTTTAATTGGGTTAAAGGTCGGGTTGGTCGAAACTATATACATGGTGTAAAAGGAGATGATGGAAAATGGATTTATGATCCTATTATTGTGGGTGAAACGTTTCAGAAAACTTTTATGGATTTTTACGAATCTGATTCCGGTGTTAAGGAGGGAAGGGGTATTGATCAATTTAATGACGTTTTGAGACATATAACGAGTGGGCTGAAAACGGATGACATGGATAATATTGGCAGGCCTTTTACTACTAAGGAGGTAAGATGTGCGGTCTTTCAAATGGGGGCTCCAAAGGCGCCAAGACCGGATGCCATCCCTGCCATTTTTTATCATAAATGTTGGTCATTAGTTAAAAAAGATGTTACGAAAGCAGTTATGTCTGTTCTAAATTCTGGAATGGTTCTTAGGGAAGTGAATAGGACGTTTATTACTTTAATTCCAAAAAATGAAAATCCGGAAGGAGTGGCGGATTATCGACCGATCAATCTACGTAATGTTTTGATGCGTGTTATAACTAAATGTATTACTAATCGTGTGGCCAAGGTGATAGGGTACTTGGTTAGTGAAACGCAAAATGCTTTTATCCCGGGACGGCATATTAGTGATAATATCCTCTTGGCTCATGAAGTGGTTCGGAAAGTTAATGGGCATAGAAAGGGGAAGCATGGAAGGCGTGTTTTTAAGGCTGATATGAGTAAGGCATATGATCAAATTAAATGGGATTTCTTGGAGATGGTACTTCAGCGTTTTGGCTTCCCAAGTAAATTTATTAAGTTAATCATGAATTGTGTTACAACGGTGTCTTATGAGATTTTGCTTAACGGATCTCCGCTTCAAAATTTTCAGCCTAGATGTGGATTACGACAGGGGGGTCCTTTATCTCCATATCTTTTTATTCTTTGTATGGAAGTCCTAACTAGAAATGTGACACGTGTTGAAGAAGTGGGGAAGGTTAGGGGTATTCAGCTATGTAGAGGAGTTCGGCGTATTACTCATCTTTTCTTTGTGGATGATTCGGTTTTCTTTCTATAGGATGTGGGTCAATCTGTTAAGCATCTCAAACAGATTCTTGATGATTATTGTGCTGCATCTGGACAAAAGTTAAATGAGAACAAATATGGTATATTGTTCAGTCCAAGTACGAAACTTGGAAAAGCACGAGAAACCTTAAGAACATTAAATATCAAAAACAACAAAGGCATTGGGAAATATCTCGGAATACCGGCGGAGTTTCAGATGTCAAAAAAGGATATTTTTGCGGGTATAATAGAAGGTGTTACTAAACGGATTTCGTCATGGAATGGAATTTTTCTATCACCGGCAGGGCGACTTACCTTAATTTCATCGGTCTTATCAAATATCTCAACTTTCTTTCTATCGGTATTTAAAATACCGGTAAGTTTGGCAAATAAGATTAACGCTTTATTGTCACAATTTTGGTGGGGTGGATGCAACTTAGGTAAGCGAATCCGTTGGTGTAGTAAAAAATTTTGAGCTTGCCAAAGAAAGAAGGAGGACTTGGAATCCGTAACATTGAGTGCTTAAATAAGGCTTTGCTAGCTAAACATGGTGACGGATTATGGTGCGGGATGGATCACTTTTTTCAAGAGTCTTTAGAATTAAGATCTTTGGGACGGATTTTGTGGAGGAAGGACAGAGCCCAAGGTGTAACCTAAATGTTTCTTGGGGTTTGAAAGGAATCATGCTTGGATTAGATTTAATCATGCATAACATTGGATGGAAACCGTGCTATGCTTCCGATATGAATATTTGGACCTCCAGGTGGGTTAATGGGAAATGCTCGGAACCACGGGACGGACTTCTTGATCCGTATTTTCATATCCTCAAAGGTTTAAAGGTTAAGGATTTACTCCTTTCTAAAAACTGTTGAAATGATGAGCTAAGCAACTCGTTGTTTAAAAAAGAGTATGCAAGGAGAGTTATGGCTATGCCCCTCTGTCCTTTGAGCACAAAGGACGAGGTTTTTTGGCCTCACACTAATGATGGAGTTTATACAGTCAAGAGTGATATGGGATCACATTTGGAAACTATATGGATAAACATGGGTCACGGAAGGATTGATCAAGAATCAATTTTCGTGGATGTGAGTTTTGTAGGAAATATTTGTGGCATTTACCGGGACCAAGCTCTTGGAAGACCCTTTTATGGAAAATTATCACCAATACTTTACCAGTGGGTAATGAGTTAGAAACCGAAATTTGGGTTCAGACTTTTTTTGTCGTATGTGTCAATCAAAAGATACAGGACCGGAGACGCTTGAACATCTCTTTCGAGATTGTTCCGTCTCGGTAAGAGTTTGGGCTTGCACTGACCTTGGTATCCGTGTGGAGAATGACAGGGAGGTGTCTATTGGTGAGTGGATTTTTAACTGGGTTATCTATCTGTTGAAATTGGAGGATGGGAAACGTCGTGTGGTCTCTTTTCTCGGAATTCTATAGGCGATATGGAGGCTTCGAAATCACATGGTCTTCCAGGACATAAATATGGCTCCACAAATGCTATCGGGTTTCCTGGGAAATATGAATAAATAGATTGAGCTTGTTCATCGTACTGTGGGGGATGAAAATGGAGTTATTACTGATGTCAATATGGATTTAGTTTCCCCCCTTCGATTGTCTCTACGGAATAGCCATCCTTCCTATGTTATTGGAGCTCAGGGAGCTTGTAATGGTGTACGTATTAAAGTTGATGCTAGTTGGGAGTCGGAGTACGTGGCAGCTATTGGGTGGATAGCATATAATGAAAATAATGAAATGTTAGCTACGGGTGGTAGGAAAATTAAAGCGGAGTCGTCGTTACAAGCAGAGGCAATTGGCGTTAGAAGTGTGCTTCAATGGGCGTGTAGTAGAACTTTGTTTCATCTGGAAGTCTTCACTGATTGTTTACTGCTCCTGAATCATATTGTTAGCGTGGAAAAGGAACATCATCTAGTCAAAGGAGTGCTAAAGGAGTTGGATTAGCTTTTTTCTTTTTTCCATTGTTTAAGTTTTTCGTTTGTTCCTCGTCATCTAAATAAGATTGTGCATGGTCTGGCACACCAAGCGATGACTATGTAATCACCTAGTTTTACAGCTGTCAAAAAAAAAAAAAAAAGAAAGACGTATATACTTTGTTAACAAATATTTTAATCATTAAAAATATAAAGTAGTTTGTAAAACCTGGACTCTCTGTAATCGCTCGAAAAAATTTTCCTTTATTAATATAGATAGATACATTGATTGATTCATTGGTGATCAACTACACCAACCATGAAATTTTGTTTCATTAATGATTCAACATGATTGGACTTTTTTTATCGACTTAGGTATATATTTTTATAGATGGCCTTAATAGGAGTCGTACATTATACGGATTTTTCAACTAGTTATAATAATAATATGGTATAATAATATGTAGACCTGTTAAAATTCGACCCGACCCGCTCGACCCGTTTTTTTAGGGTTACAAACCCGATTTTCTCTACCCGTGACCCGTTTGACCCGAACCCGATATGACCCGTTATTTTAGGGTCGAGACCCGACCCGAACGATTCGACCCGTTGGGTCAAGGATAAATAAAGAATTTTATTAAAATATTAATATTTATATATTATATTTGAAAAAAATAGCTAAAAAATTATTTTTTTATTATTAAAAATTACAAACACAACTAAAAAGTCAATTTTATATAACTTTTATAATACTTAATAATAAAATAATTATTAAAAAAACTTTAATTTAATAATTATGTCAATATAATTAATGTAAACGTTAAAATAATTAATGTAWGCATTAAATATGATTGAAATATTAATATTAAATATGTTTTACGTTTTTAAAAATTATTATTTTTTAATTAAAAAAATAGATTAAAAAAGATGTTAAAAATTATTTCTTGACCCGTATTCTAACCCTAACCCGACCCGTATTTTACATATATCTCCGAGTCCGACAGGGCGACATGATTGTTGATTTATTAAGTTGATTAGTTGTCCCTAATCAAATAATACTACGCGTTTTCCGGTCCTTTACAAACCACAATCTTCTGTTTCTGTTGGAAATTTCCAAGAAAGCTTCCAAACAGTCAATGTAGCTGTAGTAGTAGTATTAGTAGTCTGTTTACTCTTTTGTACAAAAAGCATTTCCCCTGCCTATATCATATCATATCATATCATATATCATATTCCCTTTTATAGAAAAAAAATCACTGAATTCAGTTAATAAACATTCCAAATTTCTTCATTTTTTATTAAATTGAATGATTTATTCATCTGGGTTTGTTTTCATTAGTTTGCTGATTTGAGGTTGAATTTATGGTGGTGATGATGATGAGTAGTAGTAGTCTTTTTCGTATAATGCTCACCATGTGTTTGATAAAATGCTCCTTACAGTTTGATCCATCTGATAACTATCTCATTAACTGTGGATCACCCACTAATGTTTCAGTTGGTAATCGCACTTTTATGCCTGATGATTCTACCTTCAACTCCTCCACTCTTGTTCTCTCAGCACCTCACAAAGTTACGGCCAACACGACTTCAACTTCACTCCCATTTTCTAGCTCTCCAAATCTCTACAAAACTGCCCAAATCTTTCCTACTAACTCAAACTACACCTTCTCCATTACCAAACACGGCCGCCATTGGATTCGCCTTCATTTCTTTCCCTTTCAATTCAATAACTACAATCTAAGTAATGCCAAGTTTTCTGTATCACTTCAGCATTACACTCTTTTAAGGGATTTCCAGGTCACTCATCTTAATCCTGTGATTAAAGAATATTACTTGAACATAAATACTGATAAGCTAGTTATCGCTTTCAAACCGTCAGATGACTCCTTTGCATTTCTAAATGCATTAGAAGTTGTTTCTGGACCTGATCACCTTATTCCTGATACTGTTGCAACAATTGACAAGCCTGGTTCTACTCAAAGCCTGATGCATCATGCTTTGGAAACAATTTTCAGGGTTAATATGGGGAATACTGCTGTCAATCCTCAAAATGATACTTTGTTCAGGAAATGGCTTCCTGATGAACCATTCCTCAAAAACACCAATCTTGTCACCTTCGTCTCCAAACCAGAACCTGTTAATTACTCCAGGGAAGGAGGGCCCACCGCAGAAATTGCCCCTCCTTCTGTCTATGGCACTGCCAGTAAGTTAAAATCTGAAGTTGACCCGAATTTGAATGTCAATGTCACTTGGTATTTCAATGTGGATGCGGGTTTTAGATATTTGGTTAGGTTTCATTTCTGTGATATTGTTAGTAAATCAGCTGGTCAACTGGTGTTTAATGTTTATGTTAATTCTTGGTATGCTTATAAACATCTTGATCTCAGTAAGCTGACCTCAAATAAATTGAATTCCCCTTATTATTTGGATGTGGTTATGAGTGAGAGCGATAGCAGTACACTTTCTGTGAGCGTTGGGCCGTCGAATGAGGTGGGACTGTACCCTAATGCCTTGCTTAATGGGCTGGAGATTATGAAGATTAGTAACTCAAAGGATAGCCTCGATGTATCTGATTCTAATATCCAATCTTTAAAGTATAGGTCTAACGCTAAGACAGGTCTTATACTAGGCATACTTGTTAGTATTATGTTTGTTTTTGTGGGTTTGGCTGTAATTTTGTTTGTGATGCTTAGAAGGAGAAAGAGAGCACATCTTGATGTATTTGGTAATAAAGTCTCTGGCAACGCAACCTCTGAATATGGCAACATTTTCTCCTTAGCCGCTGTGCGTGAAGCTACTGATAACTTCAGTGAAAATTTGGTCATTGGTGTTGGAGGCTTCGGAAAAGTATACAAAGGGGTACTGAAAGATGATACAAAGGTGGCTGTTAAACGAGGAAATCCCGATTCTCAGCAGGGTATTAATGAGTTCCGAACTGAAATAGAGATGTTATCTCACTTTCGACATCGTCATCTGGTGGCTCTCATTGGATATTGTGATGAGCAGAATGAGATGATATTGGTTTACGAGTATATGGAAAATGGGACACTTAAAAGCCATCTATATGGGTCAAATAATCCGAACCTAAGTTGGAAACAAAGACTCGAAATATGTGTTGGGTCAGCTAGAGGTCTACACTATCTTCATACTGGTTCTGCTAAGCCTATCATTCATCGGGATGTTAAGACCGCAAATATACTGCTTGATGAGAATCTCATGGCTAAAGTTGCTGATTTTGGTCTGTCGAAAGCAGGCCCTGATATAGATAAGACCCATGTCACCACAGCCGTGAAAGGAAGTTTTGGATACCTAGACCCGGAGTACCTAATTAGACAACAATTAACTGAAAAGTCAGATGTTTACTCCTTTGGTGTGGTCTTGTATGAGGTCCTATGTGGAAGGCCGGTAATTGACCCATCACAACCCCGAGACAAGGTGAATTTGGTCGAATGGGCAATGAAATTACAAAAGAAAGGGGAGTTGAGGAATATTATTGACCCGAATCTTGAAGGCGAAATAAAACCCGAGTCTTTGAGGAAGTTTACAGAGACAGCAGAGAAGTGCTTGGCCGAATGTGGGCTTGATCGGCCGACAATGGGAGATGTATTGTGGAACTTAGACTGTGCTTTGCAGCTCGAAGAAGATGAAGGCTTATTGGATTCAGTTGAAGATGTATCGATGCCAGTTGATGATACTCGGCCTCTACAAACACTTCCTTCTGGGAGTCAATACAGCGTTGGAAGTGCAGAAGACATTGTCAATTCTTCTATGAGTCGGGTTTTTTCACAGATGAGAGTGCAAGAGCTTGGGTGAAACAGTCATTCGTCGTTTACACAGAATTCAAATTGTTGTGAGCTTCTGGGAAACGGTCTCAGAAGTTGGTCTCATGGGTTTTCCAAATTGCACAGTTGAAGAAGTGTTAGTTGTTGTACAGGGATTTGATTTGTTCATTTTAGCCTAATTTGTATTAATGAGAAATCAAGAGTAACTGCAGGGGATCTCTGCCCAGAAATTCGTTATTTATATCATTATATGATGACTTAAACTCAAAAGGTGATCAAAACTCCAAATTTCGGAACTGTTGATATGTATATACATTCACTACACACTGGTTGTATTTTTATCCAAATGCTTGCTTGACTTCCCCATGTTCATCAATTATGCTCTTAATGCTCGCCCTTGTTTTAAGCAATATACTCTCTTTGTCTCGAACTCCCGGTCATTTGTTTACCTTTGTTATTGGATGGCAACTGCAAAATATTGGATGTGAAAGATCAAATTACCCATTAGAAATATGTTTAATATATGAAAGGTAAATAAATAAATGGGACACCCAAAAATAAAATAGGTAAACAAGTGATCAGGACGGAGGGAGTAGTCTTTGTTAAGATGTTCCTTCAACAAAGTCTCAATTGACGGTCATTATTCATGTTTATTACTTCCTCCCTTCAACTTTTATCACCCCACTTCAATATAATACATCAATATCTATCTATATTCTATATAAAAGTATAATAGAAGAACCACTATACATTAGACTTGACACATGTCAACTCTATTGGACGATAATATTGGGCTAGTCAATGCACAATATTATTGTTCCTATTTTAGCTCTTATTGAGTGATTTACTCCTTATTTCCAGTATGTTGTTTTGGTAACAAATTATTATTGTTATCAATTACTTGTATTATAAATAGGCTTGTGCTAATTAATAAAAGATCATCTCATCTTCTATCATCTTTCTTCTCCTTGCTGCAATCACGCTTTCCAACATGGTATCAGACCAAACCTAAACCCTAATTAAAAATCGTCATTTTTTTCTCCTTGCCATGACTGGTGGAGACACTTCTCAAGCGGATACTAATTCCGTATAAAAAATCGATCCTCTTTCACCCTTCTATATCGGTTCATGGGACTTACCGAGCCTCAAACTGTCTACCATACTTCTCAACAATCGAAATTATGATGATTGGAGTCGCTCGATGCGGATGTYCTTAAAATCGCGTCGAAAATTCGGTTTTTGTGACGGTACGATTAAGAAGCCTACTGATGAGTTCCTTTTCGGGCAGTGGGAGGTCGTCCACTGTACGGTCGTCTCCTGGCTTCGCGCCAYTATCGACCCCTCAGTCCTCGAAAGCATTCCATATGTCGAAGATGCGTCTGTCATGTGGGCTGACCTGGCGGAGCGGTTCGCTGTCGTCGATGGTACGTCAATTCACAATTTGAAAACTGAACTTGGTGAATGTCGGCAACGGAAAGGTATGTCTGTCACTCAATATTATGGCAAATTAAAATCTCTTTGGGATGYGATTTCYGTTCATGAACCCCCTTTTGCCTGTGAATGTGGTAAATGTACTTGTGACATTTCCGCAAAAGCCATTAAAAGACTTGACAATGAACGACTACATCAGTTTTTTATGGGGTTAGATCGTAGCTTGTAYGGCCCTCTCCGTAATCAACAATTCYAACTTGTACCGTTGCCGACCCTTAATCGTGGTTATCACGCCGCTCTCCAGGCCGAACGCCTGCTCCAGGATGATACCCCCGCGGATGTAGCGGATGTCGTTGCATTTGCGGTTCCTGRTGCTTCTCGAACMTCTGCTGATTGGAAAGCCTTGCGTGAAAAAGAAAAGGCCGAACGTCGTAAACTCTATTGTACTCACTGTGTCATCTATGGCCATGATATTAATTCTTGTTTTATTAAGAGTGGMAAATTTCCGGACTGGTRGGGTAGTCGGCCCCGCACCCTAGCAKAATTACGCCGCAGCAAACAGCAGGTTTCGGGTCCTACAGTGGGCGCTAGCTCCGGGTCTGCCGGGTCTGGTACGCCTAACTCGGGGTCTGCCGGGTCTGGTATGGCTCCTACTGCTGCTGGAACAGTCCATGCTAATGCACTTCATATCATTCCTCCTGAYCGTCTTTCGGGTATGTCTATTTCTTGGATTGTCGATACCGGTGCCTCTAACCATGTCACAGGTGATTTCTCCTTGTTTACGGACAGCATGGTCATTCCTCCTCGTCCTGTGGGGTTACCTAATGGCAAGAAAATTATGGCTTCTAAAATGGGAACTGTCCGTATTGACGCCTTTATCACATTGCGGCGGGTTTTATTTGTCCCTCATTTGACTTGTAATTTAATTTCTGTTTCCCAATTAACGGCCGATAATGATTATATATTGCAATTTACTAAAGATCGTTGCCTTATACAGGACCGTTCCTCGAGGAAGATGATTGGAGTTGGTGAGCTTCGGGATGGACTGTTTTTCTTGCCTTCAACGGGTCTGCCTACTACGGTGCACGCGGTTGAAACTCTTGGGTCTTATGAGCTATGGCATCGACGGCTTGGTCATCCGGGAGGCAATGTGGTTCAATTGTTACCTTTAGCTCATTCTATTTCCGTTAATAAAGATTTGGTGTGTGATGTGTGCCACCTAGCCAAACAAACTCGTGCTAGTTTTAA
>VHZZ01008979.1:24343-38128 GCA_009801015.1 Silene noctiflora
TCTGAGAAGTGTCCTTAACCTGTGGATGCTATAATATGAGTTTGAAGAAAGTGTGAATATTACCAGGTATATGAACCAGTGGAAGAAGGGTCTTACATAAAAATGATTGATATGGTCAGTGGACATGGTGGCCAAATACAAGTGAGTTTTTATGCCTTTCTCTGAATGACTATGTACTAAATTAGTGTAATTTTCTAAACTAGATGAACACAATCTGCTCTATTTTCCCGACTTGTGCTATCATTCGCCGAGTTTCGTGTTTTGTTCAGTTTTCAGCTATCCTAATGGGAAATAATTTCTAGTGTATCTCTGCTCAGCAATTTTGTAAAGGGAAAACGACCGGGCATCAAATTTTGTTGACTTGATGGAGATATATTTGGTTGATTCAACGGGGCATAGCGACTTATTATAGGAAGAAAATTATGAATAAGGAATTGGAAATCTGAAATTGGTGAATAGTATATAAATGTAGGTCTTACAAATTGTTTTCTTTATTAGGAAATCATGTATGTATTAGCTATCTTCCAACCCTCCTCTTTTCTTTGAGGATATTTATTCTCTGTTGGTAGAAGGGTTTTCTTATTTGATAATTTTCTGTTAGCTTCTTTCCCTCATCTCTTTTTTCTTCAATGATCCTTACCCTCTTTTATGCTCACCCTTCTTCCTACAAGCCTTTTTTTCCCTAAAAAGATACTTTTTTATTCGATGTCCCTTTTTGGGATCCCTTAGTATCCATATTAAGGAATTGAGTATTCACTGTGCCTGATAAAAATAAGTGTGGAAATGTTGATTGTATCCGGCAACTGTAGAAATCTTTCAGAACTTTGAACAGAGGATTATTGTAGTTTGTGGTGAAGGAAATTTTCTTGGAAGAAACTTGTAGCAGTCCTGAATCAGTACTTCATGGAATAAGCTCTATTTAGGATTTCAATTACTTGTTTTGGAGTATGAGTGTGCAGAGGGAGATTGCTGTCTTTTTCCCTGTTGATTGAAAACCTTATTGTTGACATAGATACTACTCTATAACCTCAATAGCTTTAGACTCTAGTGACAAAATTATCTCATGCGTCTGATTTGTTACTTGGACGTACTGTTAAGTGTTTGTTCCAAATACTGAATTCTTAGTATTGGACCAGAAAGAGCAGCGGAGAGATAGGCTCTAATGATGAGTCTGGGATTTTTGGTACAAATAATATAAAATGTAAAGACACAATGTTTTTGTTATGGGATTAACCGACAACCCAACTTGTATTATTATTCAAACACTAACAATAATACAATCTCAATCCTCCAACACTTAGCTACTAGCTAAGATTTCAAACAATGCTTAACTCGGGATATTAAGCACTACACTCGCTCATACTCTTCTAACAATGACCATGACCTTATTTATAAGGTATTAAGTCCTAACTCCAACATAGTCACATTAAGAGTCTTAATGTCTTACTAACCTAACTCCTAATATTTATTACTAAGAACATCTAACAGACAAAGTGTAAATACTAGTAACATAAAACATATATAACTCTAAACATAAAGCCTCTAATGTTACTAATTAAACATAGGCGTTATGCACTAATAATGTTGGGGTTACTTTCCCAACAATGGGAATGGAGAACGAAATGGATGCAGTCTATACCATCATTTGTACTTGTAGGGAGAAGAATAGTAAAAAATATCTTAATTTGTTGTGCGCCTGCCCCTTATTTTTTCCTCCTGATTTTGATATTTGTCTATAAGATTTTTGTTATGGCTGAATTGTACTTGTGCTAGACTGACTGATAGTATGCGCTTACTAATTGTATTGTCTTGTAGGCTTGCTAGCTAATATTTTGATAGATTTCTTCTTTTACCTGTTCTGCAGGTTAATAACATAAGTGGGTACCTTCCAGGGCGTATCGTATTTTTCTTGGTATGTTTGTGGCATTACATTCGCTTCTAACTCTAACTTTGGTATAGAGGAAAGACTGGATTTTAAATGTATGAAATGAGTTTCTAGCTGGGTAATTACTTGCTTATCATGAAGTTGAGAGTTTGACACTAAAATTGATTTTCAGGTGAATACTCATTTGACTCCTCGTCCAATACTGCTTACAAGGCATGGTGAAAGTAGATACAATGTCAGAGCCAGAATAGGTGGTGATTCTGTTTTAAGGTACATCTATGATTTATTTTATGTGTTTTGCGCTATGGTTTTCATTTAACTAAATTTTATCACTTGTGAATCACTTTCTGTCATGACTTCATTCCTCATAGCCTAGCTTGATCTTTGCTATATCTGTCAACTACGTTCTCAATTTTAAATCTACTTATTGAATACCGTTTCCTATTCACTAAAATTGTAACATTTTCTTCATTTGGTATATGGTCATATTTTTGTGTAAAGTGACATTACTTTATTGGGTTAGACCAATCTCCATCTCACTACCTTAATATTTGTTCTAAAAGCAAATATTTCAAGTCCAAAGCTCATGAGGTAGTATATTATTTGGTACACACTATACAGGTCTTTGTTTGATTGTTTTTGTTTCCAAAAACCACCGTTGCCCTACAGATCTGTACTTCTGTTTATCATTCTCAATTACCTGTCGAATGTACAATCGCACAAGCATGGTGCAAAGATGAGGGTATTAGCATGTTATTCAATTGCGTTTTAGATAGTGATCACGTTAATGGTTGCAAGTATGACTTGATGACATAAAATGTCGCCGTTCAGCGTGTGATGTAAAATAACCACGAGTTTTACCAAATTGATGTAAAACTAATACAATTTTTGTGTTTGTTTTAGTTTAATGAAATACGCAGCGGAATTAAAGTGTTTTTGGTTATATTTTGTATGAAATAAACGAAAAATGTAAAAGATATGACGTGAATAAACTCTCCTTCCTCGCAAGAAATTCGAAGATATACACGAGTGGTGGCTCTCACCTCGCAAGGATCAAATCACACTAAAATCTCCACCTCGCAAGGAAGAAATAAAGAACTTATAACTCGCAAGCAATAAGCACACAACAAGAAACTCTTGTATTAATTCTCAAACTCCATTTAATAAAACTGAATACAAAGGCCTCTATTTATACTAATATAGGCGACACACTAATCTTAAACTAACTAGAATTAATTTGAAAATAAAACAACACCTACCTTATTCAGGACTAGGAAAGTAAATAAACTCTCCTACACTAATTAGGAAACTCTCCTATACTAATTAGGAAAATAATAACAAACTGACTCGAATTAAGAAACTAATAATAAGATTCGATTTAGGGAAGTAAACTTGAGTTAGTTCGTCACCCGCGTAAAAGTTGGAGAGCTCAACTTAAAATGTTCATATCTCCTTCGTTACTTAACCAAATAAGGCGTATGACCACTTGTYGGAAAGCTAACTTCATGTACTTTCACCTCAAATAGGTATCACACCAAAATTAGCCATATTTTAGGAGATATTTAACTTTTTAACCAAGTGAACGAAACTGAAATGTCAAGAGTGACTTGAGCTTGCATTTTCAACATATACCCATGTCCCTCCTGTATCAGCGTGACTTGTTTTGCATTAGTCATATCAGTTGCTTTGGTTTTTATCAGTCTATCAGCCTCGTGCAGGCCTAGAATCATCTATTTAGATTTGACTTCATCAGCCAACTATTATTTGTTTTACAGCTACACGTATTGAAATGGACACAATAAGCTGAAAATCCTTTAGTTGTTGGATAGGCTGAAAGCTATTACTCCCTTTATTCACTTAAATTCTTTAATTTGCTTCTACATTAATGTTGCAAGGGATGAAAAATATGTGAGAGAACATGTGGTCCACTCTCACATTAGTTTTTCTTTTTATATGTAGTGAAAAGATTTGAATGTTTTGGAAAAGAAAATTTCATGATTCGAAATTAATAGGAGTGGCATGGTCCTGTGTAGAGTTGGCAAAGGCTTTACTGACCTAAGGAACCCAACCAAATCGTCGATCACCTGACCTGACAAAATCCTAAAATTTGGTGAACTGGAGCTGAGCCGACTTGAGATTAAACAAATAACTGATAACATTGTTATTCCTCCATATTAGAAATTCCTGAAATGAAATATCTATATCCGATCCAAATTTTTCGGATATCCATAAAAAAATCAGATCGGGAGCGATCCATTGGATATCCGTATTTTAGATTTTACTTGAATAATTAAGTTTGAAACAATATTGTATTCGTCATCTTGCACGATGATTTCTTTTGTTTCCCTACTCCAGTTTCAATATAAGTTTTATTAAATGTCACTAACATGTTTTTATATTGTAACCCTTTTTTATGTTGTATTAAATAAAAGAGTCCAGTTCAGGAATTATACTTAAATCAGCGGTCAAAGAGTAAAAATGGCGAAAAAATGGAACAATTTCGAAATAATAGTGAAACGTAGGAAAATTGTAACGATGACATTAAACGATGACAATCTAAATACCCTTATTTGATCGCAAATTGGCAATAAACTACCAGAAAAGTTAGTAAATAATAGAATAATTTTTTTTGATCCGATCAGAAATCACTGATCCACATAACAAAAAAAATTTAGATGGGATATCCGAACCAAACATAACTTTCGGATTGAATGTCCAAAATTTGGATCTGACTTGGACTGGAAATTGGATCTGTTTGGATAATCGGAATTTTCGCTCAAGTCCTACTGATAATGATTCATCCATTATTGATGGTATTCTTAAGTATTTTAACTTTAAACTAATTTAATGCAATAAAATAATTTTAATATGAAATAAAACAGTCCAAAGAAAACATAAGATAAAATGCATGTCAATAATTTGACATGATAGTGAACTGAAACAAACCCGATTCGTCTTCACCTAATGATGACAAGACTCGTCAATGACATGATATGAACTGAGTTGACCCAAATTCGTTATTGGTGACCTGAATCTGTTATGATCTCACTTGCTTTGTTTTGACTCCTGAGCCGTTACGGACTTGAGTGATCCTATTGGCACCTCTAGTTCAGGAGTTATCTTCTATAAACTGCAAACTTCTTTCCTTTTACCTTTGTTAATCAGCCAAAGAGTGAACAGTTATCGCACCTTCTCAATCACCATACCACCAATTGCTTAAGTAGGTTCCCAAAATACGCAATAACCAGTCAATAGCGTGTTCTTCTATAAACTGCAAACTTCTTTCCTTTTACCTTTGTTAATCAGCCAAAGAGTGAACAGTTATCGCACCTTCAATCACCATACCACCAATTGCTTAAGTAGGTTCCAAAAATATGCAATAACCAGTCAATAGCGTGTTGGAACTGTTGTGTCACCAGCCTTACTGAATTAATGATGTCCTACATATCCAATGCACAATTATTTTAGAATAGAAATATTCTACTAGTTCCAAACTTCCAACCACATTTAGGTGATGCGCAATATGTCCATTCCTTCCAAATGTAGATGTATCACATATTTAGCAGTGGCAAATACTGAAATATAAATAGTTCATGTAGCATTAGAGGCTTAGTCTGCTTTGTGACAATAAAAATAGCCCTCCATGTGCCAAAAATGATTTCCAAATATGCCACAGGGAAAAACTGATTGAGCATGCAATCATAGATCCTTGGAACACAAAATGTTCTAAAAAATGTTCTGACATCTAATGCTGGTCGCAGAATTATTCATGTCTATTCTTATACCATTAGTTTAACCCGTCTTTATTTTGTATCTTCAAAGTAATAGGCTGCAACTGCAATTGTGTAATTGGCCACTATAAGATCAGTAGAGAACTAGTTCGCAAGTGTGTTCTTTACAGAAATTTGATATGCTGTCCGCCTGAATGAAATAGATCTTCACATTGAAGTTTTGCTATTTGCATAATTTTTTCAAAGTCGTGTGTTTGTGTTAAGGACTTCCATTCTAGCATGTCATTTGATAGATGAAGCTAAAGAAGCAAAGCCTGGTTAGTTTAATATCCTATTCTTCTTACATCTCACATGAATTTATCTCATGCATGCCATAGTCTATAATTTTGCTTGGCATTGTTTGTAAAACGGACTAGCTATGAAACTCTTCTCTTTGAAGAAGGCTGATAGCCGAATAGGGACGGCAACGTTTGTAAATCAATGGTAGTGGAAGGCATAGCCTGACGTAGTAGCGTGAGGTAGCATATATATCATTTGTTTCTGTTGAAGGACCCCTCTTGGACATTGTGCTATTTCTCAAGTCATCATATGGATCATCTGCTATATTTACGATAGACTGCTAAATAACAAGGCCTTCTACTTTATTTGTCTAGTGATTCTGGAGAACTCTACTCGAAGAAGCTTGCCAACTTTGTAGAGAAGCGCCTGGACTCTGAGTGTGCGGCCTCTGTAAGCATCATATCTCTACATTCAAAATAATTGTCATAAATTAGACAGTTCACTTTGTTAAAGATGAACTGAATTGAGGTTGATAATTTATTGTACACAATTGCAGTTATGGGTTACTTTTACCCTCTTTGAAAAAAGCGTTTCAAACCGCTACTACATGTCTTGCTTTTTCAAGCCCATGAAGGCTTTTATCCTTGAAGTTTTTGAAAGCGTGGCTTTAATGCTTAGCTTTTCAAAACACAGTATAATCTATTAGATGCAAACTCTTCCAGAGTGGCAAAACGTCGTCAATACGCCATACTTAGTGCTTCTTCAAATTCCTTTATCTATGTGTGTGGATATGGGGGTGGTTGTTTGTTATTTATCTGTGACGACATTTGTTTTGTTTTATGATGTGTGACTTCAAAAGTAAACGGTGTGATACTATGATCTATATGTTTGCGTGTCGGTTTGATGCAAAATCATGTGACGACCCTAATACTGAAGATGCTAATGTCGTCTTTCATTTAGAAGATGAAACAAGCGATGCAATATAAGCAATGGGCCTGATGCATCAAGGTGCAAAGCAACCAATGTCAATGCTAGGAGGTATAGGACGTGGTATGAGTGACACATGCCATAGAAAATGCTAGGCTAGCCTACCAGCACGCCGACAAGTCCGGATGCCTTTTTAATTCATGAATAATTTGGACTAATAAATAATTATATTAGGTATTATCCTAATAAGTCTAGGTAGTAGCCCATGGAGAACAAGTTGTAGCCTAGACTCTAGGGTGTAGCCATTAAAGTAGGCTCTAGGTGTCATGATGAGGCGATGAGCCTAACTAGTAGGTCAAGGAGTGCAAGGCTAGTGATATAAGATCTGATGTCATATGTCTTGGAGAGCAAGGCAAGTACTTCCGTACGAGGAGATCAAAACTTGAGTTTTCTCTCAATTGTTCTTTCTTGTGAGCTGCAAACCTTATTGTGGTTTTAGTTGTATTCTGGTTGTGAATCTGGTGAGGAAATCCGAGTGCTAAACACCTATCGTATTTATGTTGTTTTTTGTTGCACACGCCCAAAACAAGTGAAAAAAAGAGCTAATGTTCACCCGTGTTACTGTTCACGCACTGAAATCGGCTTGAGTTTTTTGTTCGCCTAAGTACTACCACGGTTAGTAAAGGCTATTGCAAATAACTAGCTGCGTAAGGAAAATAATTCTTCATGTGCACCACTCGAGGTTTGGTATGTCACGTCCTTCTGTTTCTCATGTAGTCCCCATTTTCACGTGATTCTTGATTCCTTGAGTTTGAGGAATTTCGCTTGACAACCCCCCCGCCTTCGTCTTCCATATCTTTGTCTAGCATAGGTTTCCTAACTTAGTTAGATGGCCAGTTATCACGTATTCGCTGTTCCATATACACGGTTTTAAAGCCTTGTGGTTTATGAGAACAACTATTTGCTCCCTTGATTCAGAAATTCTTTCCGTATTCGATATGTATAAGAATTGCTCTGTTTTGCTCTTAAACGATGAATATAATTGTACTGGTCCTTGCGGTGCGAATTAAGAACTAAAACCCTAGTATTGGTATGTCTACTCTTGGGTTTTAATTCTTATATATCGTACTCCCTTATTTTCATTGACATCTTCCACACTTCCTTTGGTTAGTTTCTTCGATTTCTTCCACTTTCTCTTTTTGGTCATTTACTTCTGCCTCATGCATATGGTCTACCTACTTTTTTCATCTCTACTTTTGCATTGTTTATTATATTTCTTAAAAATGTGCCATTTTTTTAAGTGGAAGGTATCAATGAAATGGAGGGAGTATATACTAGTACGGAAAGTATTTCTGAATTGGATTGGATGTAGTATATCACTCTTAGCTTTTAGCAGTTAAGCTTGTGTAGACGTCTGAGTTGGGGTTGATAGTGTTGGCATGCACTCATACTCTTTTGCCAATATAACCAACACTTTCTGACTCGCTCTTCCCTCAGTTTATCTACGTTTATTAATCTCTTGTAGTATTTGGATGCTCAAAAGTTGATGGGTAGATCTATGTCCAGAGACAACTTCCATTTCCTAGTACAAGTTGTGTCTTCTGCTGCCCTTTTATATCTAACTGATGAAACTGCTTAACCTCTAATTTTTTGCCGACATGCAAGGTATCTTGAAGAGATTTTTTGTTCGTTAATATATATACCCTCTGATCACTGTATCCAGGTATGGACTAGCACTTTACAACGTTCTATTTTGACGGCTAATAGTATTGTTGGATTTCCAAAGGTAATTTATAATAATTAGCAGATAATTCTTGTAGTTCTTCAATTTATCTGTTTTTTCTTTCTGAAACGAGTTATGCAATTAGTTGTCACTTTTTAGATCGAGCCACAAAAACCAACGGAAGTAGCAGACTGATCACCAAATGTTTGTTCATAGGTCCAATGGCGTGCTCTTGATGAGATTAATGCTGGTGTATGCGATGGAATGACTTACGAGGAAATCAAGAAGAATATGCCTGATGAGTATGAGTATGTATCAAGTTTATTTTACTATAAGAACTGAGTCGGTAAACTTATAAATGCTACAGTTTTTGTCTTCCTTACCTCTTGGGTTTTGTCATGTTATTTTGGATGAGCTTAGGTCGCTTGTCTTTTAATCCTCTGTCTGCGGAAGGACTTGCAATCAAATCCTAGTTGTAACTATCACAGAACATATCTCAATGTTTGACCCAAAATTTATAATGTTAATTGAGGATTATTAATTTCTCTTCGTAAAATCGCTTTAGTGTTTAATTTATAATATAAATTATAGTCATCAACAACTATACTATCAACTTCATAGTGTTTAATTCTATATTTGTTCTAAATTCTAACAATCCAGGTCACGCAAAAAGGATAAGCTTCGATATCGTTATCCTCGAGGAGAGTCATATCTAGATGTTATTCAGAGGTTTGTGTTCTCATATTTTTCCTTCCCTCTCTTTCATGTAGACTTGAGCATGTGTCGATTTCTGAGTTGGGGTTTTGCTATTTAAATTAATTTAGCCTTTTGAGTAAAATTGTAAGACTATACTCTTTTATGTAGACTGGAGCCTGTTATCATTGAGCTTGAGCGCCAACGAGCACCTGTTGTTGTTGTTTCTCATCAGGTAACTTTATTTGTAGTATTCCTACAGATTTGTAGCTGTGTTTAGTGTTTACAGACTTCCAGTTACTAAGTCGATGTTCAAATCCATCTTTTATTGCAGGCAGTTTTGAGAGCATTGTATGCTTACTTTGCTGATAGGCCTTTACATGAAGTACCACATATTGAGGTAAGATGTGTCTGAGTTCATTAACTGTGCTGTCGTTTTGTTGGGTTCGTTTTTGGTGTTGGTGGAGAATTTTTCTTCCTAGTCCCTACAACTCTACAAGTTAATGTTTGGTTGACATCATCAACTTTAGCTAATTTTTTATTTGAGAATCAAACACAGGCAGAGCTTATCATTTTATCAGATTTTTGGTAGGTTCGATCATAATGGCTGACCATTAGAGCTGGCAAGTCTGACCCGACCCGACCCGAGTGACCCGACCCGAACCCGAGTAAACCCGACAGGACCCGAAAATATTGAGACCCGAAACCGACATGACCCGATTACCACAGACCCGAACCCGACCCGAACCCGACCCGATACTGACCTGATTAAATTGATAACCCAACAATTATTAAGCTTAATTTTGATCAAAATGAAAGTGATTTTGTGGTAAGATTGATACGTTTGACCTAATAATGAAGTAATTAAACGAAATAATAGGTTAAAAACTAAATTTAATGGTTAAAAATTGTAGTAATGCGATGANAAACGAAATAATAGGTTAAAAACTAAATTTAATGGTTAAAAATTGTAGTAATGCGATGAAGTAGCCGGACCCGATAATGACCCGACCCAAACCCGCCCCGCCCCGATACATTATTTGACCCGAAATGGCCCGACCCGATAACAACCCAAACCCGATTCGACCCGAAAGGGTTGGCTGACCCGATATGGCCCGAACCCGATATGACCCGACCCAAACCCGACCTGACTAACCCGATTGCCACCTCTACTGACCATAAAGAGAGGGGAGAAGAGGAAACAATAGAGAACCCACAAAGAGTATAAAATAGGTTAAATAGAAGATAATTTTCCTTCAAATGTATACATCATTTAATTTCTGGACGCACATACTGTCTTGCTGAAGCAAAGTGGATTCAATGTGATGGCAATTGTTGTGGACATGCAAAAAACTCGTTGCAAGAAACTCGATTGAGCTACATTATATTGCTTTTTTTGAGTTCTATGAGAACACACTCTACTCAAAGGAAAATGTATACTCTAAAGTACATTTCATATCAACTGACGGAGTAGGCTAGCTATCGGGTTGAAGCAATGTTGGTAAAAGACTCAACACTCTAATGTAACTTTTATATATATGAGAACTTGCTTGGAGGTACCCCGACTCGTGAATATTGATAACAAGCTTGTCGCCTCTAATGTAGAGTAAAATCCCAACCAAGCTTCTATATTACCTAAAATCAATTCCCTTAATCCATCTTTAGATAATTTTTCATTTACAGGGCTTGGCATGCCCCATCTTTAATTATTTGAGGATACCCAAACATACTCTATTTGGGAAATGAATCCTATCTTCGGCTTGATGGACATCTCAAGGGAAAAAAATTCATTATGTCCAAATCCTCGGTTATTTTTTAAGATGGTTTAGTGGTTTGAATGCCTTCTTATTGTTCATCGTTACTCCACTACCTTCCATATTGCATTTGCTCGTAAAAAGGATTTATTTTAACACTTAGATAGTCATAGTTTTTCCTTCAAAACATTGGAGGGCTGATTTTGATAGAGTGTTTGATTTGGAAGCCGTATTTTATGTGTGTTCCGTAAGATCATCTTTGTGGCTGTGATTATTACTTGTTGGAGTATGTAAGAATGAGGGAAGAAGTGTAGTATAGAAAATGAAGTTTAGTTGATTAGTTAAAAGGTTTGTTGTGGAAAATACAATGCTGAAACTTCAGCCATTAGGCCTCTAGGATTATTCTAATTTCTAGAGCCCTCGAACTTTCACGACACTAGTTACTTTTATTAGAATAAAAAGAATTTATGTTGAGGAGTCTCATCTCGTATCTATATAAAGTTTCATATTTCAACAGGTATGTAATATTTCTGTTCCATTTTCAATTTGGCATTTGTGTGATTCTCGTTCTAGCAGGTTATGATAAAGGAAATTAATACTTAATATTGCTATTAATTACACAAGTTTTTGTGCAATTTTGTTTTATATTCCTATATTAATTACCAAATTTAGAAGGTTTTAACTCCTTAAATACAACCCGGGCTGTATTTAATATTACCCTAGTTTTATTTACCTACGTTTGTTTGAGATAGTTTCATGACCGTTGTTAATTTCTCACTTTCATAATTTCACAATTGTGTCATACCTACGTGGTACGCCGCCTTCATATTTTGGTTCGAAATTTTGCTGTTTTGGTTCCCTTCGTTTGGAAACAAAACAGGCGGAGAGGGAAGGGGAGGAGAGAGAGGGGAGAGGAGGGAAAGGAAGCAATATCATCTTTCCTTAATATTCTTCTTATCTCCGAAGAATTTAATTTGGCTTATAGGAGAGAAATGAAGGGATTCGTTGTCACTCTTTATTTCCTCAATTGATAACAAAACAAATGAAATTGATGCCTTACCTTCCCTTTCTTCACTTCGACAAATCTTTCCATTCAAACAAGGGCTGATGTTTCTAGATCTGTGTATCTATGCCATTGGACCAAATACTGGTGCCAGGAATCTAAGCTGCGCCACATTTTTCAAGTGTGTGGCTGTGTCTCTTCATGACATGTGAGGTGCCGTTTGATTTCATTACTTGTAAGTTGATCTTACAATCACACTGAGCGAGCGCCGTTTTCTTATCAAGGGATGATTTTCAACCAATCTATAGATGACACTTTGGCCTTTACCTTGTAGATTGGTAGCAAGTACTAATTAGGTTTCGAATTTTAGTTTCTTGAAGTAGTTCTGTGTCAAAACTCAAAAGGAATGGATGTATCCGGTGTAATGAGAGATATATTGGTTTTAGGAAGGTGAAGGCTCTTAAGCATTTGATAATAGTAATCCTTGTTTGCTAACTAAAAGTTCCTCCACTTCATTGATTTCTTCCACTTCCAAGTTCCAACCATGATAAGGGATTTAGGGAATACGATAAACAGTGCCGCAGTGAGGAGAAAGAATAACTGAGGCTCAATCCTAACACGACTCGATCTTGGTCGATCATCACATCCTAATCTGAGACTTAATCCCTTTGGTAGTGGTTAATTGTGGTGTTATGTATTTTCTGGCTCAAAATCTTACTGGTGCAATGCAACTCATGTAGGTACCTCTTCATACAATTATAGAGATACAGATGGGAGTGAGCGGTGTACAGGAAAAACGATACAAGCTTATGGATTGATGGCATGCGCATAGGCTCAAAAACTTATAATGATACAGTCTGCTGTCCTAAATTAACTGGAAAGGTTAGAGGAATAATATTTATGACGGAGTATCTTTATATGACGCCATTTGAAATTCAATGACAATTATTTTACGTATTTTATTTCCGCACTATACTTTAAACTCATTACAATACTTCTTGCATAATATTTTCCATTTTGTTATCCTTGGCTAAAAACTTGCCAAACTAATTCTCTCAATTCTCATCAGTTATACCACTCGAGTTTTACCAAAATCTTTTCAATTATAATTCTTGCTTTGAATGTAAAACAAGGAGTCTTTGACTCCTTAAATACGAATTACTTAGTATTGACAAATTATTGTCCTCTTCCATTGTTTTTAGTAATTTATTTTTTTATTGGTTTGGTTTTGTAGTTGATTGGTACCATATATTTGATTTGTAAATTACAAGTTGTTGATCAAATTAAATTCCTGTACCTCTCACATTGTGGACTTTATTCTTGACAATCTAAGCAATTGGTATTGCAAATTTGCATTTTGGAAAAAATTGTTTGTTTAAGCTTTTGATAGGATTTTTTTTTAATGTAGCGACATGTTATTTTGATGATGAGAAATCAAGTAGTAACATATTAGGGACATTGAGGGACGATAATGGGAAAAAAATTGGATGTTTAGGTAAGACCGATGTGTAGTTTGGCAGTGTAGGACTTTTTTTAGGGACAAGGCAAACTATTTTGGAGATAATAAATTGGGGACAAACATGGGTTGCAGGATCTATACAATCTGCTGAAGGAGAGACTTTAATTATACGTTCACTTTCATAAAGGAGTGGCTAGGGAATCATTTCCAGATGAAATATTTGGGAGAGGCATAAGGCATCTTAGGTATCCGGATCTATAGGAATAGATCCAAGAGGATACTAGCATTAAGTCAAGAAGCTTATATTGATAAGATTCTTGATCGGTTCAAT
>VHZZ01008979.1:40584-51834 GCA_009801015.1 Silene noctiflora
TCACTTTTGCATGTGAATATTTTATCTCTCTAAAATCCCCAAAAATATTAGAAGATTACTAATAGTTAGTAATATAAAATCTAATATTCCATATTGTTACTAAGAGTTAGTAATACTATTTATGTATATTCATGGGAGATCTAATATATATCTAGTTAATATATATTAGATCTTTTGGATATTAGTTCTTAGGTGCAATTGGAAGGAAACTTTCTTATTGGAAGTTTCATTGCCTTGGAGGATCATCCATTTTATATAGCTTAAGAACAACAAGATAGGAGATCTTGTTGTGCCCATTATTTTATCCATAACCAATGTAAGGAAATTTGATTTCTTACCTTTTATTTTATAATGTATTTTTGCATGCATGTTACATAGATCTAAAGTACTAAATTAAAAGTAATTTGGTAATCTAATTAGAGAGTCTAATTAGAGGTCTATGGACTTTCAATTTCCGTGTTATGAGTTTACTTTGTGATACAATTTGATAAGTTTGATATGGTTTGATAATAAAATGGTTAATTGTGTTGCAAAGATAATAAGTTGAGATGATACTCACTTGTGTTGATATTTATTGAGGCTTTTGTAGCATTTCTAGGTGAACTTTGGGACGAAGTTCATTTTAAGGGGGGAAGACTGTAATACCCCGTATTTTAATATGAATTATATGAATAGTTTACATTTCATAAATAATTAAAGTTAAATAATAATAAATAATTAAAATAGTAATAATCTATAATTGTTATTAAGACAATTATAAAATAATAAAATATATAAGTAAGATAGGAATTGAACTTAATGGCATGTGGGCTTTAGGCCGTGTGTTTGCGTGGAGGGGTAGTTTTATGAGTCGGGATTGGATAATATGATACAATAAGCTGGGACAGGTTTAATAATAAAATAATAATATATCCTAACCGAGCCTATAAAAGTAAGGAACCCTAACCTAGTACCTCACAAATCTGGAATTTGCGAGAATGAGGAGTTCTAGACCTAACAATCGTCTCATCTCGTTATTTGTGTACAAGGTAAGACCGTCGCATGTTATCGTTCTAGTTCGTTTTAATCATATACTCTATAATAGTGCGTCAACCTATGACTGTTGTGGATCATAACCTAGCCTAGGTTGTTGGGACCACCCCGGGGCCATCGTTAACTGGTGTCAGCACGGTGGTTGACCGTGAAACCATATTTTGTGTCGGAGTTTAAGACGAGCATGAAAGGGTGTACGGTGAGAGTTAGGAGGAACAGAGATTAGGGTCGTGTTTCTGGGAGTCAGGCGCACCTTCTGATGCTGTCGTGGTGGCCGAAGGTGGTGGTTGGTGTAGGAGTTGCCGGAAAGTCGCGAGTGTCACGGAGGGTGAGTGTGTCGTGTATAGATGGATTTAGGGGTGTTGAAGGGTACGGTTGTGATCGTGGTGGTGAGGGGGTGGTGTTGGTTGGGTCAGGGAGGCCCTGTGGTGGCGGTGGCTGTCAAAAAACCGTGAAACAGGGGAGGTGCTGATTGTTGGAGTTGCTGCAGGTGTTGGATCGTTTATGCGGTAGTGTTGTTGGTTCGAGGAAAAGGGTAGACTACCCCTGGAACCACCGTGGATCAGTGGTGACTATGGTGGTGGCCAAAGGTGGTGTGGGTGGCTGTCTAGTGGTTGTGAGAAGGAGGCAATTTGTGTATGGGGAGCGTGAGCAGGGGTTGTAGGGCGCAAGTTTCTGGACAGAGTAGGAGGTGTTTGGGTAAGGACGAGTGGTAGTTGTAATGGCGGTGGATGGAGGAAGGTGTTGGCTGTGGTGGTTGTCGTCATGGTGGGTGGTAAGAGGCGGCAGTGAGAGGTGTTTGGGGGTGTGTGTGGTGTCGAGTTTGATGTGTGTGAGGAAGAGTGTGTTTGTGTGTGGTGTCGGTTGTATAATTGTTTTACGATTATGTGTACGAGCGATAAGGTCAAGTAACGTAATTAAGTCGGTTTCGTAATTTAAATAACTTACATAATTAATTAATATTTCGTAATTAACTCGGGTTTTGTATATCGTAATGTTATAAAATAAATAATAAATAATTATGTATGATTAATGTTGGGTTATAAATAAACTATAAATAATTAATATTGAATAATTATTTATTTCGGTGATGGAGTTTGTTGACAGTGTTGTTTATCGTTATTTGGATTATCTTGTGTATTTGATTGCTTGCTTACGAGCTAGGATAAACTACTCAACTATAGTGTGCAACTTGTGTTATTGGCATGTGGTGATTATATGGATGATGGATGCTAATTTCTCGTTGCGTGTTGATCGGTTTATTATTATTGAGTGGTGCATATTTTTATATGAGTAAATTGTGGAATTGGATTGAGGATATTGGACTGCCCCAGGCTTAGTCTCTGGTGGATAACGTGTGTGTGAATATTGGATGGCCCCAGGCATAGTCTCTGGTGGATAATGTGTGTATGAGCATTGGAATGCCCCAGGCTGGTTCTGCAGACCATGTCTCTGGTGGATAATGTGGTTGAGCTCAGTGGATGGTGAAAGTGGAAGCTATTAATTAATTGTGTGGCATATGTTGTTTATTTATTCTACTAAACCTCGTGGTTGACAGTGTATTCGTGAACACCTGTGATGAACCATAAATGGAGAGCAGACTTGCAGGTGCTTGAGACTAGCAGACTAGGATCTTGGGAGGGGCGAGGAGCTTGACTTGACGTCTTAGCTTTAGATCACTTGTTTATTCAATAATAGTTATGACGTTTTAATTTTCCGCTGCGAGTTGTATTTGGATTTGTTTTTAAAAAATAAAACTGCAAGAGACATTTGAGGTTAATTTATCTAAATTGCCTTGTTTTGCTAAACTCTTCTATTCGCTACCTCGGTCATTCCGAGATGGTAACAGCCTCATTTATCTCGGAAGGCCTAGTTAAGGCTCTTGGATAAATGGGGGTGTTACACTAAACATGTTGTAGTAGACCGATATAACCATAGCGCGAGTTCGTTAGAACCCGATCTAAGGCCGGCAATAATATCGAGAGGTGATTGTCTATAGGACTAGACATTTATCTTTGTTATGCATTTCTAATTTAATATGAATCATTTTACCATGCATGTATGACCCGAAACCCCTAGACTCCTTTAATTATATTTGTTAATCAATCATTTTATTTACTTTGCATTCTTATTTACATTGCACTTCACCCACTCAAAAAAAAATATAACCCGATCTTGATAGAAACCTAATCATAGCATTACGTAAAGCAACATCTGTTTCTCTGTGTTTCGACCCCTACTTACTACATTAATTTGTTGCCAAGTCTAGGGATTTATCTTTGCTAGGTGTGCGATAGCTTAGTCAACTATATGCAAAATTCATTAATTTGGATTAAGAGCAACCCGGCCGTCCGAAAGAACTATTGGCAAGTTCGGGTTAGAGGAGTGGACAAGAACTCGGTCTCGCTCCCCAATGCCCAAAATATGAAGATTGTGCCGAACTCGACTCATTATTTACTTGAACTTGAAGCGGATGAAGTGAATGAACATGAGCCGCAACCAATAGTCTATGGGCATGATCGCCGCATGCTTACCGAGACCACAATGAGGTATAACATGCCTCCACCATTCTTCCAACCCGGCTCCTTTCAACAACCCCAACCTTGTTTCTTACAACAAGGTGAGGGGTCTTCATCTAGTCAACCTCCTCCTCCTCCCAAACCCTACCTACCCCCTTTGCTCGTGGAATTCATGAGCAACGTGACCTTGGGCTTTCAAGAGGACCGGGACGACCGCCGTGAGCTACATATGAAGGTAGACCGGTTGTATGTTGACCACTCCATTGGTCAATTTCCGGTTTACGATGACTACCACCGGCGGGGGTATAGGCATCCTTCCGGCTTCCACTCTTCATACTACTTGGCTCCGGATTGCGGGTACGAGGGTGCTAACGATCCCCGGGTCTATGAGGATCTCAACTTACAACAAGACTATTTCAATCAACCTGCCTTCGCTACTCCAAATGTCTCTCAAGGGGAGGGACATGCCACTACGGGTTCATGGTTTGGAGAAGCCCCTTCTTTATTTGGGGATGTTGGCCGATTAGAAGCATCCGGGTTGGGGGTTGACTATGTGTCGGCCATGGTTGGTTATTACACTTTGCCTACGGGCTCGGAGGACTACATCCTAGGCACTGAGTCCGATCAAGGTGACGACCAAGAGGAGTCGGGCTACGAGTCCAATGATGTGGTCTAGTAAGTTGCTCCCCTTTGCTCCCTTCCACAATCCAAATGACAAGTATGATCCCTTAATCCAAATCCTCTCAGACATATTTCAATTTTTTTTGCATTTAGTGTAGTTGTATATATTAGATTAGTGATCATATAGTTGTATTCATTTAGTATTGCATTAGAATTTACATTTTGTACTATATTGACACATGTAGTTTCATTCATGGAGATTACTTGTATTGTATTTCAATTTAGCATGTAGAGTAGATCATTCATTGCATTCTTATTTAAAACACCAAAAAAAATTTGAAAAAAAAAGAAATCATCAAAATACCAAAAACAAGTTATTTCATTTCCGAATTTCCTCCACATATTTATTTCCAACAGAAATTATGTAAATAAATAAGTGTGGGGATGAAATTCTCATATTTAAAATCCAAAAAAAAAACATGTTATTTATTTTCCCCATTTCAAAAATCCAAAAATATGTTCTTTATTTCGAAATTTTTTTCATAAAATACAAAAACATGTCTTCCATTTTTCTTATTTCCTCCTTACATTTCGTTCCATTGAGGACAGTGTAAATTTTAAGTGTGGAGAGGGAAATATCCACTTTGTATATATTTGTATATACTTGTTTATATTTATTTGTAAATTTGATAAAAAATTCAAAAATGCCTAAAAAAAAAAGTTTCAAAAATTTCAAAAACATGTTATTCATTTGCATTGTATATATATGTGTGTTTGGCTAACAAAGTGACGTGGGTAAATTTAGTATTCGAGGCAAAAAGAAGACTAGAAGACCGCTCGGTATAGACGTTCCTATCTCTTTCTCCTTTTTCGTTCTTTCTCTTTTTATATATCATTGTATAATATGGAGGAGAATGAGATTTTGTGCCTTGGATGTTCCCTTTGGGAACTTGTGGTTGATATTGTTGATGTGCTGCTAGAATTAGTCAAACTTGTTTGCACGTTTCGATTCATGTTTGTTTAAACTTCCGCATGCATTTGTCACATGTATATATGCGTTGGTTTTTAATTAAAGTTTTGCACTTAGTTTGTACATAAAGTGTTTTGCATAAGATGTGGTCAAGGGAGGGAAATAAATACTCCAAGGATGAGTATATTCCAATTGCGCCTTCCCCCTCCTCGTGGCTCGCACCCGTGACCACTCGGTTATTCATGGGGAAAATAGCATGTCTAAGGAGTCTAGACCGCCTTGTGAGACCATAGACCGTGGACTAGACCTAGGGCTCGACCTAGCTACTCAAATGTGAGGATTAGAGCCTCCCTAGGGTCAGTACATCCATACTCGACCCCACATAGGATTGTGAGTAGGTCTCCTCGCGAGACGTGTCATGTCTAGACGCATAAGTGTGTCATTCAATCCTTTAGACCGTGAGCTGCTTTTCTTTTTGTGCACATTTTATGAAATGAATTTGTTTGCATGCACTTGAACCTCACATAGCCTATATTGCCTTGTTTCAAACCTTGCATTAGTTCCCCTTTTTGTTCACCAATTTGAGCCTTAGCCTATTTCATTTGGGAAACCGACAATTCAAGCTACATTCCCAAAAATGACCTTCCTTTATCAAGAATGAGTCATGGAGTTTTTAGTAGTGTGATGGATGGTGTTTTGGGGTCTATTTAGTGGGTGTCGTATATATTTCACTTGGGTCGAAATATTGGTTTTATTTGGCACTTGTAAATGAATAAGAGGTTTTGAAAGAAAGTTGAAAAACAAAGAAGAAAATAAGAAAAGTTTTGAAAAATACCAAAAAGAGTTAGTTTGTGATTGTAAATACTTGTTTTAGAAAAATAGAAAGAGAAAGCAACACCCCTATTAATCATTTAAGGGGTAGAAAAAGCCGTTGCTAAAATAAAAGGTCATATGATGTTTTTCCAAAGTGAGTAGGGTTTGCACAATTTTTGCATGAATTTGGATGAAAATTCTTTGTTAGGGTGTAGACGTTGCTCATTTGTTGTAACAAAGGCTGAGTTAAAGGGTTTGTAATGGCTGTGATATTTTTCCAATTTAAGTCGGGTTTGTGCAATTTTTGCATATTTTAGAGAATAAAATCTATGTTACGGTATAGACGTGTCTCATTTGTTGTAATAAGAGGGAGTAGGAGCGGAATTTCGACTATTCTTGATTAGAACCTCACATCTCCAAACGGTGCTTGCACCAATCCCGTTTTGTTCTTCTCCCGAGCCCTGTTATAACTCTTGTTTCTTATCATGTGCATTGTCCCATTTTTGCATCTCACTTGGTCGTAGGATGGTCTTACACATTAAAATGCGGGCATGTTCTTACGAGTCGTAGTAGGAGAGTGCTTTGGCTATTTTTTTTGTACACAAAAACACCCGTTCTTTCATGAGTGACGAGTGAAAACTGTGGGGACGTCGTTGACCCAGGTCCTTTTAGTCATGGGTCTTTGGTTGAATCTTGTGTCATGTTTTGTAAATCTCGGAGGACTAGCTTCATCTCCCCCTTTCCCCGCTCTTGAATTTGTTTCTCGGGCTTTAGTGGTCACTATAGGATTGCTTGGGCCACTTTTAGGGGGTTGACAACTCCATTGGGATTCTGAGACGGTATTTCCCGACCAAGACCATGTTTTTGAGATGAAATTCGGCCACTTAGTTGAGGAAAGTGGTTCATTTTAGTTAGATATTATTTGCTTATGTGCTTACATGTTGGATGCATATAAATTTTGTAGAAAGACCGCACTTGCCTTGCAATAGGGCACCTTACTCTTATAAGGTGTCAAATTGTGAGTTGAAAGGGCTACGGGTGTAGCTAATCCCGATTCGGCTAGTATGAATAAAGTGTACAATGTATTTAGGTTGATTAAGGGTCTTAATGCAATTAGGGGACTTACTCGAGGACGAGTAAGGTTTAAGTGTGGGGAATTTTGATGCACGTTAATATGACGTGTCCCTCTTTCCCTTTTTCTAGCATATTGGTCCTTTCTTTCACGGTTTCTCGTGCCTTTACATGGATTTTGTGCCCGTATTTCCCGTTATATTATTGTCATGTCTCATTTTGCAGGAAATGAGTCGGAAATGAGAGCATGTGAAGCGGAATTGGAGGCCAAATGATGATGATGATGAAGAAGAAGAAGAAGAAGAAGAAGAAGAAGAAGAGAAGAGGAGGAAAGCCTGAGAAGAGACTTCCAGCCGGTAGGCCGGCAGCCGGCTGGAAGCCTCATCACCTTTGACAAGGTGGGAAGTTTGGAAGAAAACTTACAGAAACCTCCAAACCGGCCGGGCCACCGGCAGCCGGCTAGCCGGATGGAAGTGTATGAAGACTTGGAGAAGTGAAGAATTTGGAAGAAATGTTACAGAAGCTTCTCGGCCGGTCGGCCACCGACAGCCGGTCGACCGGCTGTGCATGCTTGATGCCAATTTATTCTCCAAAACTTACAGGAACTTCCCAGCCGGCATGGCCACCGACGGCCGGTCAACTGGCTGGGACCACCTGTACTCGAGTTTTAAGCCCATTTGTAATTTGACCCATTTTTGTAACAAACTATAAATACCTCCCTCCCTAATTCATTTGACACACTACCCTAGATTCAAAACCCTAGTTTAAGCATTTAATATTTACTTAATCAAACTCTAATCTTTCCTTAATTAATTGTTAATTAGTCTACAAATTAGCCTAGATCTAGTATTAGTTCAATAATTTGCATTTGGATATTGGGTTATAATTGAAGAAATTGAAGAATCTCTTTAATAATCAATCCATAGTTTAAAGCTTTACATTTGTTTGGTATAATTCTCTTCTCTTTTTAGTTCAATAATCATTTTTTTACATTTTACTTTCATTCTCATTTGTTGCTTTAAATTACTACCATGTTTATTGTTCAAATTGTGTTTCTTTCATCAATTGTTTACATTTGTTCAACTACCATAAGAGACCAGACACCCTCTAGGGTTTAGGGGGAACCTAAGTGGGGTTTATAGCCAAGTATATGGGTTGTTAATGTTTGGTTTGTGGGGAACTATTTAGCCTTTGTAAGCATGCATAGAAGGTGTTTGTTGAAATGTGTGTATGAAAGTCCATGCTTTTCTTCAATTTATGCTTAGTGTCTTTATAGATGAAAGTTTATATTGATGCTTGATAGTGTGTTTATGATGAGCTCGGATGCTTTGTGACGATTTTGTGTTCATCTTTAGGAGAGACCAAGAGATTGGCTCCTTATTCCTAGGCTAGATAATCACCCTTGACCAATTGACACCCATACTTAGCCTTACCTTGCTTAGGGGAACCCAAAGACCCTAGCTTTATTTTCAATTGTTTACATCTTAACCCTTGTCAACCTTGCTTCTCTCTTGCTTTGTTTAATACCTAGTTAATTAAATAATCCTCCTTTTCTTTGCTTGACTAGACTTAGACTTGAACAAACTAAGTGTAAACCCACATCACCCTCGTGGTTTGACCCCGGTTTACTACTTAAATTGGGTTGTTTACAAATTGTTTTTGAGCCGGGAAATGCCGACAAAACCCGACATCAATTAGTACGAATGAATTGACACAAGCATACATTTATCATGCCACCTCTTTACTTAATGAACATTGCATGGCTAGGCCCAAATATCTATTATATTCATTATGTCATGCGTATATCGTATTGAATCTGCTATATGAGTCCACAAGCGTTCAAGCTCGTCATTACTTGTATTAACATTTACGTTTACCATCAATACTTATAACATGACACACAAATGACACTCATAACGCACGTACTTGTTATTATTGTAGACTTTCCCAACTAATATCATGGATGACATACTTGTCATATTATTCATGTCATCAAGTAACCGTTATAAATTTAACCATGCTTGTGCTTCAAACACGCAAAACAATACACTCAAACGTAAACAATTCATGGAAGTCTACTATTTTAAGTCCTTTGGGTCAGTCCACTATTATAAAATTGGTATATCCGCAAACAAGGTGAAAATGTCGAGCTTGGTCGAAAATTTTACGAGAAAAGGCCAAACTAAGGCCACTCGGTCCCATAGGTGAATCATTCGGCTGAGTGAAGTCTAATCCATCGAGTAGGTTACGTACACGGTCGAGTAGGAAAAAGATCACAAAATTCCAGTCTGATCTCGGGTCGCTCGGTCGAGTAATAAGTCTACTCGGTTGAGTAGTTAGTCACTCGGCCGAGTGCAGCGGGCAGTAGGGATTTTAGCCAAGAATTGGCCCTCATGTTTTCCTATTGTTACATACTCAAGCAAATAAGTCTCCAATGGTGATTATCACACCAATTCACAAAGTAGGTCTACAATAATTGGCCTTATGGCCGGGTTACACGATGAATATTGGTTCAACAATAAGTTTGATACCATCATAATACTACCCGAACAAGGAATACAATCAAACTAATGAGAGGACTTCTTCCTCTTTCCGAGCTTCCTCGCCCATCTCACAATGGCTCCCGTGGTGTTGGTGGGCGTCTCCTCTCTAGTGGCGCTATGCTCCTCTGGGTTGCTCTATCCTAGCCCCTCCGAGTGGGTATTCGTACTCTCGATCATTAAAAGGTTACGACAACCCATGTACCTACCTTGGCTATAAGTTCCCTCGTGAAGGCCGCCATCACGCCGCTCATAACCACCCTTGCTAAAGCCACCATCTCCATAGCCTCCCTCCCCTTGCCCCACGGCCTCCGTGGCAGCCCCGGAAGGTCCCTCCCCAAATCCACCTCCTTGGGAGGTGTTGCCAAACTGAGTCCCCGCGGTACCCATCCACGGGTCATGCAAGTGCCCTTTATCAAACCGGATATTGGTAACCCAATCCGAAGCTTGGATACCATAGGCCTTAAACACACCCGAAGCATCTCCCGGGCCGGTCCAAAATCTAGGACGGTGGGCGGGCCGCACTCCTTGATTATACGCCGCCTCAGACATATCCCTCAACACCAAGTCGGTGTTCACCCGATGGATAAGATAGGACATGGGGTCATGTTGGGGTTCGGGTTGGGTATAGCCTCCGGTGCAGGCATAACCTCCGGACTAGGGTAGGCGCATCATTGGTGGGGACATAGGTGCAGGGATAGATGGGGCCATAGAGGTAGGACTATGCCGGTAAGATGACGTAGAAGCTCACCTAAAGGAAGGAGGAGGTTGAGAAGGGTGAGGTGGAGGGGTAGCCCGTTCTATGGTTTCATCTTCAATGTCAAAGGTGAGGGCACTCGATATGGTTTAGCGTTGGGATCGGGGGTGGGGTGGTCCTGCAATATCTTGGTGCGGGGTCAGGGTAGTGCCTCCTCGGCGGGAAGTGTTAGGTGCCAAGTGTAATACTCGGTATTTTCAGTGTAGGGACACTAGAAAGAGTACATGGTACTCGACCGAGTGCCCCGTTGTGTCAGGCTGTCAGACTGTCGAGTGGCCTGCACTCGGTTGAGTGCAATGCACTCGACCGAGTGTCCGGTTTGTAGCAGGTTTTCCCGCGGGAAGTATAAATAGTAGATCGGGAAGCAGTATTCATAATTTCGCATTCAAAAACTAAAACCCTAAACGACGTTACTGCTTCTCCTTCTATNAAAACTAAAACCCTAAACGACGTTACTGCTTCTCCTTCTATTCTTCATTTCTGCGGCGTAATCTAAATAATTGTTGGTATTTCTACGTATCTTAAGATCGGATTCGCAGAGGTAAGTGTTGGATTTAGTCTTTTACATTGTTGTATGAACCCTAAATTCTTATTTGGGGGTTTTGTGGGGACTTTGTCTTAATTAGATACATTTATTGCGTTATAGGAGGAGAATTCGTAGACGAAGAGTTTTGATCACTTGATTGTCCTTGTTTGCTGAAAAGGTAGGTTTTCCTACTCAGTTTTCTGTTGAATTGTATGCTTATAATGTGACAATGTATTGTATGATGTGTTTTCATGATTGTGATGTATTGTGATGGCGGAGTTGGTGTGGTGGTTGTTGGAGATGGTCGTGATTGGTATTGTTGTGAGCCATTGTGAGAGGTGGTCTCACCCCCATTGTTCGCCTCCCGCGTTCTCTCAGCGTAGGGGGGATGTGCACATTAA
>VHZZ01008982.1:0-15663 GCA_009801015.1 Silene noctiflora
GCATCTTATCCAAAATGCTTAACCAATTAACCACCCAGTCACCAATACCAATATCTTCGTCATGTTCCACATTAATACCCATCATAGAACACTGCCAAATCCGTCGGGAAACTGGGCAATCCCAAAAAAGATGAGCCCTAGTTTCGGCGTGTCCTTCATCCGACCAACACAAACAACACCGGTAGTCTAAGTTGATATTCTTTCTTGGAAACCCATCACCCACCGGAAGTGTATCAGAAATAATCTTCCAAATAAAAATTCTCTATACCTGTGGGCCCGACAACTTCCATAACTTAGATTTACAAAAGCTCGATCCCTAATCCTTGAAAAAAGAACCAAAGATAATCCCATAACCACTTTTAACAGTATAGTCCCTATCATTAGTATGCCTCCAATACACAATATCCTTGTCTTGAGATTCACAAACAGGAGTAGCTAAAATCCTCTTAGCATACTCATTTCGAAAGAAAGAATTGACTAAATCCTCATTCCAACATCCGTTAGCTAGCCTCAAATCCGTAACCTTCAAATGCCGTAACCCACCATAATCAATAGACAACAAATGATCCTTTGGTTCCGGGCACTGTCCTTCGACCCACGAAACCTCCCAAATCCCCAAGGTGGACCATCTACCCGGCATCACACCAACATGATCACGGATTACATTGAAGCCATGAATGATACTTTTCGCCCCCCAAGACTTTCTCCCAACCAGAGTACATCTATCATTGGGAGCAACCACAGATTTTCCAAAGAGTTTCATCCGAAAAATTCTACGACTGTAGGCTTGTCGGTTTGTAATAAAATTTCACGCATGTTTGGCCAAAAGAGCTTGATTCATGCATTCAATGTTACAAATTCCCAAGCTCCCCTGAATTTTAGGCAAACTCAGAAAGTTTCCAGAGCACCAGTGAATCGTCTTACCCGATCTACATCCAGCCCACCAAAAATGTGAAAAAAGGGAATTGATTTTCCTTGCCACACTTACCGGTATCTTGAATACCGATAGGAAATAATTAGATAAATTTGATAGAATAGATGAGATTAAAGTAAGCTGCCCCGGCCGGAGATAGGAAAATACCATTCCACGACTCTATACGTTTCGTAACATTTTCAACAAGTTCCGTAAAGAACTCCTTTTTAGAAAAATGAGCATCCGTCGACAACCCCAGATACTTACCAACTCCCTTGTTATTCCGCACCTTAAAGGTTGTTAGACATTTTTGTGCTCTAGCAAGATTCTTCCCCGGACTAAATAAAATACCCGATTTTCCTTCATTGAGAACCTGCCCAGACACTACATAGTAATCAGTTAACGTACACTTAAGTTGGGCAATGTGGCTAAACTTGTCGTGAGTCTCCAAATTAGTATTTTTATCCACTACAAACTCAAACTAATAGCAAGTGTAAGTAGGGGTCGATCCCACAAGGAAGGTCTATTGTCGATTTAATGTGTGCAATTGTAAGTAACAAAATGGGGGTTTTGAATTGTCGATTGGTCTAAAAACTAAAGCAACAAAATGTAAAATGAAGTAAATAAAGTAACGTAAACAAATATGAGAAAAGCTCTTGGACCAAGTAATTTCCACCAATTAGTTATGAATTGTTCATTGACTCTCTTAATCTATTAAATTGTTGAATACTTTGCTATGGAGTTATTAACTTCTAATTCTACATAAGATTAGTTATAAGCTACAAGCGTACACAAATAACCCTTACAATATCGACAATTTAGTCAAGCGCTTAAACGTATCGATAATGTAGAATAAGACAATGGAATTTAGCAAAGATGAACTAATGAAGAAAACAAGCGATGCTTCACTATAATTCATATTAGTTTAATCTTTATAACTCAACAATGATGAATTAGCATACTAATTGATGAATTATATTTGCTACAATGAAATAGATAAATAAACAAAAGATTCATTCACCCAATTCTAGCAATGGTTAAATAACTAAAAGCAATTAGTTGATCACTCTAGATGAATAATTAACAAACCAACATTAAACCAAATTAAACTTGATATTCAAACAACAAAATATAAATAAAATGAGAGTCTTACAATTCAATAACTAACTTGGCTTCAAAGACTTGTTCCAAGATAAAGAACTTGCTCTCCATATAAAATAAACTAAAAAATGTAAATTGTTTTGTATAATATAATGATTGAAAATAAAAGAGAAATATAAGAAGTATGTAAAACTAGAGAATGAGAAGTGTTTAGAGAATTATGTTGTATGATATGAGAAGTGATTCCCCTAAGGTCGGGGTAGAAGCCTCCTTTTATAGTAATTCTAGAATCCAAACGTAAACCCAAGGCACATAAATGCACCCAACCCCGATCGGGGATAGGCCACCCCGATCGGGGACGCAGTGATCCGGCTTTAAGGCTTTTAAGGCTTTTAAGGCCATATTTAATGGTCATGGATCCGATGTTGAGCTTTAAAAGGCCTTTAATCACCCGAGTAAATGCAATGTTTATGGAATAAACTTGGAATCCCATGTTGAATTTTCCACATAAGATGCTTGGACTTCTTAATGAGCTACAGTTCTCATTTGTTTATATTTTGCCTTGCATGATCATTTGGGACATTTCTTTAGCACTTGATCATTTCTTCCAACACTTTGAGCTTGCATGATCAAGTATGATCCAATCCAATTTTCACTTAGCTTGTGATCTAGTTATTTGATCTCTTGACGGGAATTAGCTAACTAAAGCTATATTTCCTACAAATTACACTAAACACATGCAAAACATCTAGAACACGGGATTAGCTCAACTAAACACTAATAATAGTGAAATAAGCATAAAAATCGAGCTAATATAGAGGATATAAATACATATAAAGTGGTCTAATCACAATGGATTGATCATTGTCATGTAGGAAAAAGATTGAGTCGTCCGCAAAGAAAATATGTGTTAACGGTGTCACTCCTGGGCAAAGACGAATCCCCTTAAGCTTCCCCATATGTTGATCATGCAGAATACGTGAGGATAACACCTCTGTACACAGGACAAATAAGAAGGGGGATAAAGGATCCCCCTGGCATAGTCCACAACTAGGTTAGAACTGTGGAAAGGGCGCACCATTGAGAAGTACTTCATAGGACATAGTGCTCACACAACCCATTATTAAATCAATTAACCTGTCCGGGAACCCAAAGACCCTTAGAACCATATGAAGGAAGTCCCATCTTATACGGTCATAAGCCTTGCTCATATCAACCTTGAACGCAAATCGTCCATGTTTTCCCCGCCTATGCGAGTTAATATTAAAAATAGCCTCATTCGCCAGTAGGATGTTATCACTGATGTGTCTTCCCGGGACAAAAGCATTCTGAAATTCCCCCACAAGCGAATGCATAACTCGTCTTAAACGATTAGTAATGCACTTCGTGATAACTCTCATAAAAACATTACAAAGGCTCATCGGGCGATAATCCGCAACACCCTCCGGATTATCACACTTAGGAATAAGTGCAATAAAAGTACGATTAGCCTCCCGCAGAACCTTACCAGAGTTCAACACCGATAAAACGGCGTTAATAAAATCCTTCTTTATAATCTCCAACATTTATGATAAAAGATCGCAGGAACCCCATCCGGCCCAGGAGACTTTAGAGAACCTATTTGAAAAACAGCTTTTCTAACTTCCTGGGCAGTAAATGATTTCCAAAGGTAGTCAGCCTCATCAACGAGGACCTTTTTCGTGATAGTCCGTAACAAGCGCTCAGCTTCCGCATCTTCATACTCCGTCCTAACACTTATAACTGGGCTATAAAGGTCTCGAAAAGCTTTTTGGAATGCCTCTCTAATTAGATTTTGATCATATACCCAGGTACCATTAGTATCTTTAATCCCATGAATGTAATTCCGCTCAGCCCGTCCTTTGACCCAATTAAAGAAAATTTTTGTGCACGTGTCACCATCGGACATCCATTTCACCTTGGCAATTTGTCTTCAGAAAAGGGCAGTTGCCGTAGAAAAATTACGCACATCAGCATTAGTTTGAGAGTAGAATTCATCATTTCCGTCATTAATTGCAATGTTCATTCCCTCTTCAAGTCGCTTGTCAAAATCTTCCCATTTAACCATCCATTCCTTCCTCTTAATGATTGCCCATTCCTTAATTGTTCTCCTAGCACGCCCAAGTTTTCGTGAAAGCCTATACGACGGTGAGCCCTCATCATTAACATGTGAACCATTATGAATAAGTTGAATGCATTCCTTGTGCTCTAACGCCCAGGCGTCCATTTTATACGGCTTGTGATTCGTATTTCTTGTCAAATTTAAATCCAATTCAATCGGGGCATGATCCGAATTTGAATAGGGTAGTGTACAATACCCGTATTCGGAAAAAGAGAGAACCAGTCACTTGAAGCCATTGCTTTGTCAATGCGCCATACACACGTCCCATACCACGCCGATTATTGCACAAGTATATCGTGGTCCTTTAAACGGAATGTCTAGTAGATTGTTACGTAAGCGCCATTCATTAAAATCCGATGCACCACAAATTGGTTTTGTTGAGCTACTAAAGCTTATCACTCCTAAAATCCACTTGGTTGAAATCTCCCAAAATAAGAAACGGGTACTCAAACCTTTTTATCCATGATTCGAGTTCGGCAAACACCATCATACGCGAATTAATCCGAGGAGCACCATAAAACAAAACAAGATACCACAAACGGCCGCCATACTTTTCCACTAATAAGATAACAAAGTGCGTACAAGACATAACAAAACGAAGCTTTGAGTTCTTATGCCAACCTACCCATAATCCCCCCGGATGCACCAAACGCATCTACACCCACAGCCTCAAGAAACACCAAACTTAATTGTAATTGACTAAATCTTTAAATAATCACTCACTCGATTCATTCAAAAAACACTTTAATACTAGTAATTATTTCAGTTTAGAAAATGCAAGTTAAATAAATATTACATTACATTACTATAATACAAAGAACCAAACAATTTGAGATGAAAATGAAAAGGTCTCAAAAAATAATATAAACCCTTGTTGTGAACCGGATCCAACATGTATTTTGGCCCACAATACCTCAACTTTTTTTGCTGTATAGAGTTTGTTTAACAGATCTATTGTTAGAGTGAAAGGGTATTGTACTATTGTTCCGTTTGAAGGCATGTGGTCGGAGGTATGGAAATGACCACATAATAGAGTAATAGTTATACGTAGGACACTGCCCGACAACATTAATATCGACTACTCACTGCTTGTTTTTATTATTATTATTAAGCTGAGATGATTATATAAATCGTCATTCTAGTCGGTTTCAATCTCGATCTAGGAATCAGACAATCAATCATCGAGTCTATACATCCTCAGTTTGCGACTCCTATCCTGCATTAGTTAAAAGGGTGAATAATTTTTTAACCAATGATAGTTTAACTCGTGATAGATGTCGACTGTGGTAAGTCGATAATACTCGTGAGCTACTATTTGAAATATGTTGGCATCACTATAATCATGATATTAAAATAATGTCATTCATCACATATCGTGACAAGGTTACATTCGTTTGTGGATCAATGGATCATATAGGTCATAATGTCACATAACTCATATCCATGTAGTATCGAGCACATCAGTCGAGTATCCGTCACAAAGGCCAAATACCAGGTACAATCAGACTCAGATATTAACTCGCACCTAACATCCATACCTGTCAATTAGAGTAATACAGACTGCAAGACCACAAACGTAGACAGCATCGTACAGAGACCTTACAGGGCAATGACCAGCCACACAACTGATATAGGAGCAGCATTGCTCCCACGTTTAGAATGATGTGCAACAGAAGGCCCGCTCAGTTACACCAAAATTTATATGAGAGTTGTATACGCACAATCAAGCTATTTAATGTACATTACTCATTTCGATTAATGACTGTTGTAATCATACAATTGTCTCAAACACAACTGAATGGATCAGTCGTATTAGAAAAGTTCTTGCTACTCAGGATCAACATCTTCACCATCTACTTCATCCTTGGGGGCTGCTTGCTCTGGGAAAAATACTTCGCCAGGATACATTTGTTGAAACATCTACAATTGAAGTAAACATTAGCAGTTTCGCATTACGGCTGAAAAATACTTGAAAAAGACAGGAAGCGTGTGATTTTCTTCGACAAAAACACAGTAAAGAAGTTTTCCCTGTTTTTCTTAATAAATGTAATTCATATATCAAAGGTAAGTATGCTCACCCTCTCAGTAACATCGAAGAGATCATTATAGCCCAAATTTCCATCAGGAGAGGGGGTGGTGCTGATAGTATGAACTGACTCCTGAAACATGATGACAAAATAACATCAGAAACCAGAACCGATTTGTCAAGCTTAGGCATTATAACACTAACAACATTATCGAACAAAAAAGACAGTGAAATTTACGTTCGCAATGCAAGACTATGTAACTAGTCATCATATTTCAATCTACTTCTGAGTTTAGGCAACTGATTAATCCAGTTCTGAATTCTTATGATATGTTTATTGGACGAGAAAGGCAAGTAGTATCATGGCGGACATCCTTGCTTTTTAAGCTCGTTTTTCTACAGTATCCTCAACCCTCCCACATTACCTCTTCCACCAGTTGTCAGTGTTTACTTTTCAAAGCACTTTAGTCAATTCACACTATTCACACCTGAAAATTTAACCCAAACTGAAATGGTGGGATCCAAATAAATGAACAGAGATGGAAAGAGTTGAGAAATCAATGAATAAGAGGGAACGACGAAGTTCCTCTTACGGCCTAGACCAACTTCTTTGCTATACTTCTTCACTAAACCACTTAATGGGCTATTGTCCTTCCCTTCCATTCCTTAGAGGAATGTCAGAATTCCAAATCTAAGAAAGAGTAACCATGAGAACTTGGGTTAAATTCTCAAGGTACTTCCAAAAAAATAATGGTTAAATCATGACGAGACAATGGAGTAAAGTCTAAATGGTTAAGAGTAAAAAATTCATCCATGTAGAGTAGCATCTGAAAAAACAATAAAAATCTGTAACCGTGCCCAACAATATATTAATATTCACGATGAGTACTAGTTTACTTGAGAAAAGTATTTGACATTATAAGATAGACCACGGTTGCATAATTCCTAGTGTGCTCCAATACAAATTAGGCGCGTACCACAATAGGCACTCATATGCGGTTTTTACAATGTAATATGGATATTTTATTCCGAGTACGAAAAATCATAATATAGATACCGAATATAAGGAAATCACGATTCGCTGGTATTTAAGGGGACCCAGTATCCCAGAAATAAATAACATACACTTGAATAAGAGCTTTGAGTAACTGAGTGTGTTAATTATTACATCAAGGGACAGCCTACAAATCACTCATACCAGCACTTAAGCTAAAACTTGTTCAGCGAGTTTGTTTTCAGAAACAAAGAATATGAATCTCAGAGTTCAAACACACGGTTATGCTTAGGGTGATAATGAGACGAGACTGCTCGCGAGCAACTCGAGCTCGGCTCGTGTGAGCTCGACTCGGGCTCGGGCTCGGGCTCGGGTTCGAGAGCTTAAACAACGAACAGAAACCTCTGGAGTTTCCATGGGTTCAGAGTCGTGACGTTGTTTTGGGGTGGGGTGATGGGTTCGGGAGGAGACCACAAACCCAACAAATTTGGAGGAATAAGGAAACATAAGCTTTCATTCACTGAAATTCTACGTCTTTACCCGTATACAAACTACGCCACAAAGAATTGAATAATTACCCATTTATTCATAATCCCACCACCCACATTCCACATAGCTAATTGCATATTTTTTTTTTTTATTACGGAATTGAGTTTTAATAGTAAGGGCAGGAATCAAACCTCAGTGATATCTTGGATATACAAGGCCCTCCACTCCAAAACTGGTCTTTGCTCTTCTTGTACTGAATTTGTGTCATCTGAAGTCTTTGAAGGACTTTCAGCAGGATCGCCATCAGCACTTCCAGACGTAGGTTGTCTGAATAAAGCATCGATTGCAGCAGTTAACAACCTCTCCCCTTGGTTGGCATCATCACACAAAGTGGATAGATGAACAACAAACCTACAAAACAGAGGAGATTAGCATGAGTCCTTTACAAGACCCATATATTTCTTTTTTTCACTCTGCAATTACAGACAGTTTGTTCAAATAGCATTTCAGATTCTAAAGTGACAAAACAAATAAAAAAAGACATAGGATTTAGCCAAAATTAGAAAATCAACAGCAGAGTACTAGAGTATCTGTTGCAAAAACAACTGTAACAACATTATGCCAATGCATCAATAGCAGGGTACGGGGGTCAGAGGTATGCAGCCTTATACTTGTCGAAACACACAAAGGATGATCTATAACAAATTTTTCCTCAAAAATCATATCGAATGAATACAACTTCAATCAAAAGCATAAGAAGTCTATCGTTCCATTTCGTTTCATCCGTCGTAATGCGGAACCAATGATTGGAAATGGATACAAGGTGAGTCTTTGGCTCGATCGGAAATGGATAGAAAATACACAAATATCTGTTACATAGATTAAAATTCAGTTTGAACAGGTATTACCACATATCAACTATTCGCATACAGAATAATGGTGGTCTTCTAAGTGTCTCCTTTAGCAAAAATGGTGTTCTTCTAAGTGTCTCCTTTAGCAAAAAATGAAAAGACGCTACAAATGGAATTGGAAGTATAGTCAGTGCCAAAACTAATACCAAGATCAAGACAGTGATATATATACACCCATGTTACATTAAAGAAAGATCAAGTAAATAATTTCTATGAGCTTTAAAACTTACATGCCAACAGGGCATACTGCTGAATTGCCGCTCATTTGGAGAGCTCGAACTGATGTTGCCTGCTCATCGTACAAAGCTATACAAAAAGACAATGAGCTCATATTTCTAACTCAAAATATACGTGAACATAAAGATAAACAGCTATAATCTTACATCTGGGAGGAAGCACTATTAAAAGGTTTAATGAATCTGACTTCAAAGATGTTTTAGTTATGCATATTGCCCTTGCCACCTTCTTTTCCAAATCTCTTGAGCAAGAATGATTAGAAGTTTTTTCCGAATTTTCAGGCGTGGATAAAGCTAAACCTTGAGGAACTACCAAATCTGGGTCCATAATCAATTTCTGACTGAAGATATCCTGCCCTGAAGCCAATCTTACACCCCTGTAAAGCCCAGTATCCTGAAACAGTAGAGCATAAAGTAAATACATGATCCTTATAAGAAACCACCAATAAAAAATACTTTATGGACACAGTAACGCACCTTATCTGTCAGTAGAGCTGCTACTGGCATTCGTAACACCTGTTGTAAGGGAATTAGATTTGGCAATGAGCTATTAAATACAATCATTTATAAGGACAGCGAAACAAACTAACAGCAATTGTATAAGGAAAGATATAGTGATCGTGATAGTAATAAGCCAAAACACAACAAACATCATTTTAGTACCTAAACGTGATAAAGTCGATTTTTCTCATTTATTGCAAAATTTTGAAACTAGAAGTACAAATCAATGTGTGTATGCTAATGGCCTAATGTTATGTAATATGACTAAACGAATTAAAAAATAAAGAAGGACGCGTAGCAACAGTAACCAATTGCCTCACAGGCTCTACAAACAGGCTTTCCCAAAGCACATAAAGTCTGTACCAGGATGACCCAAAATGAAAAATGCATCTTGAACTGCATCTACTGATTGCTACTTTATAAAATAAAGAAGCGGAAAAAGTTTAGCAAGCTATTTTACTTTATTCAATCCTATTTCACAAAATAGCGAGTATTTGGCTCTGATGGAAATAGAAACGAAAGGAACAATGCAGAAGTGCAAGTAAAACCCCTTATATCCTAAGAAGTAAAAAGTCATTCCTCCTTCCCTATTCTTAGAAGTGTCATGTCGTTTTCCGACATTTTGGGAGCATTGGCTCTGATGGAGATGGAAATGGAAATGGAAATGAAAGGAAAAATGTGTAAGTGCAAAATAAAGCGTCTCTATCCCACAAAGTCCTTCCACTTTCCTTTTGGGAAGTGTTATGTAGCTTTTCCACATCTTCTGTTTTCATGATGGGTAAAATTTTGACGAAAATTTGATCAAGGTTGACCTGATGAGATTTTTGATATATGCATAACTTGCCATACAAACTCGTCTTCAGTTTTTCTAGAATTACACCTTAAGCAAACTTGCTGAAATGAAGTGAGACGACAAAAAAGAGGGAGCAACATCAAGCTTCATCATATTTTAATGTAGCATTTCAGTTCTCTAATGTTCCCCATCAAAACATGAACTACCCAATTCTTTCTTCAAACATAAGACAAATCTTATCAAAAGGTTGTGTCACTCTTAAGCACTATTTGGTCCACCGAGAGTAAGATATGATATAAACCAGCAATGGTCACACTGATACAGTGATACAGTAGACTGAGACAGGAAAAGCAGCAGTCTCAATTGAAATTCAAAAACTAATAACAGTGTCTAGGCCTTCTTGTCTAGAGCAACCACAGATACAAACATAAATCAATCATCCATATCAGAGAACAAGCAAAATTAAAGGTAAAACAAACTAATCACTTTTCTGAGACACTTACATATATGGATCCTTTGACTGCAGCACGACGGCAGAAGGCTTGTGGCAATTCCCCTTGGCCATACATAGGATATAGCATAGCCCCATGGGCATTTGGGAATCTGGAAGAGATATGGAAGTGTACAGAAAAACATCAGCCTTAGTCCATCCCCAAAAAAGAGATGAAAATAAATGAAATTTGTACAACAAATTGTATGAACTATAAAGCTTTCATCTTTTCACCTTCCTACAGACGAATGATAAAGAGCCAAACGATTAATTCCATCTCTCGTCTTGAGCAAATTGTTGCAAGCTTCTACGTTTTCTTGGTCATAATCTGCAAGTGCTATAGCATATAGAATAATCCTACATGGAAAAGAACAAATGAAGCGGCGAACCAAGAACAAGATAAAGGCAAACACTGAGCACAACACGCATTCAAAACTTTTTAATTCCTAAAATCTTTTACAACATCATAGACCAAAAATTAAGATGCTCCAGTTGTCCATAAAAAGTCCCCCAAAGCTCAAAAGTCAAACCAACTATCTCCTGAGAGTAAGTTTTTCTTAATGCAAGTTGAAACAATAAGTGGGATAGTACTAAGGTGATAAGATAGCAAAAGGATAATACCAAGCTGCAAGAGGCATATAATGTTAAGATCACCAACAATATGATAAAAAGATTAGTACAACTGAGAAGTAAAGAGGAAAAGGTTTAATATAGTAGGAGTATTAACAAAAGGAAAAATAAATAGCAATATGCACCTTAATTGGAAAATAATTTCAAAAGCGGATTAGAGTAACAAAAAAGCTGGTGAGCTTTAGATGCTCAACGAATGACAAGAGAAGGGAATATATAGCAACAAGTGGGTAGAAACTAAAAGAGACGATGTAGAGTTGGTTAAGTCCCGAAAACAACAGGCGCTAAAACAAAATTTTCAAACGAATAATGGATTGGAAGGGACTTCAACAAGAGATAAGTACCTTGTTGGGAGAGAGATTTTTTCTTCTTCAACCGATTCTAAAATTCATAAATAACTCTCAGTCTTTCCCACTCCTTTGTCCTACCTATCCTCCCAGCCTCTTGATCAACAAATTCCCAGTCCCACAGACCAAACATCCCTAAGTCTTTCGGAATCCGTAATTCCAATCCCCTTGCAAATATTCCTAGCTAGGTCTTCAAGCACAGGTCTCACTTCTGAATAGATACACTCAACATAGCCTATAATCTGAGACCTACTATAAAACCGATTAAGATGACCACCCTAAACCTAATCCAAGTAACATAAGCCATATCGCCAAAACGATCATCCACTTACTTATTTATGGAAACCTAATTACATCACCAAACTTCCACAACACCACACGCTACCACATCCCTAACGTTCTCAAATTGAAATGAATATCGAGATATAATCTACATTGGCAAGGGAAGTTTTATAGTATGTGACTATGTTCCACCTTTCTACCGAGTACATTTCCATAGCAATCTAAAGCAACTAGTCTCACAAATAGCTAACTCACATTAACACCATCTAAGCTAAATATCTGAAATAAACAAGACTAACATACATCCATTCATATTACCACGATTAGGCATCCAACAACAACCGTCCCACCTCTGACAAGCTTCAACACTTCAATTAATCCACAATTCTACAAATTAACTAAGGCCGTGTTCTTTTGTACTGAAATATCGGAATTGAATTGAATTACTGAACTGAAATTAAAATGAAGTCTAAAACAACAAAATCAACCAAACGACAATGAAAGAAGAAATAGCATACCCTATGATTCTCTTAGGCAATCCAAAACTGGACAAAAACTGGAAAAAAGGAGTATCCAAATCGTCATCAGAAATACGAAGATCAGCATCCCCACTCAAATGTCCATTGACACGCTTAAAAAACATCCCCAGCTTGTTCTTCTCAGGCAAGGTGAAACCCTTATCCTTAAAAATGGCGAATTTGGAATCAGGAACATTAAGGAAACAACATTTCTCCCCATCGTAAATCAAATTCTGATCAACAGCCTTAAATTCAAGGTAGTGAGAGACTTCAGATCTAAGCAAGAGTTCTATGGCAGCATCAGCGCAGAACAAAACCCTAGGACCGGAGACATCGAGGGCGAAGTTGCCTGGGAGGTGGGGCGGGAGTGGGGGGATGGAGATGGCGGTGGTGAGGTGGCGGGAGGAGAGAGGGACGGCGGAGTATTCGGTGGAGAGAGAAGGTGGTTGCGACGGTGGTGATGATGGTGGAGAGAGGTAGGGGGAGAGGTGGGAGGGAGAGAGCGTGGAGAAATGGGAGCCGTAGAAGGGGTTGGGGTCGAGATGGAGGATTGTTTTGGAGACGGAAGCGGAAGCGGAAGCGGCGGCCAGGATTGAGGAAGGGAGGCTAGTTCCGATTAGGATTAAGTCGAAATTAGTTGGGTCAATTGGAGGGTATTCTGGTCCTGCTTGTGAAGGGGTTGACATGTTTGTTTAGGGGTTGAAGATGGACTGTTGCTTTGGAGTAGTCAAAATAAGGTAAGAGGGACTTGTTGGTTACTTAAATACTCTTTGGTTCAGAGTTCAGACCATCTGCATTAATGTCAAACAAAACTATCACGTCGATCACTACACAATAGGTATTGCGTTGCGTAAGACGGTCTTACACTGTGAGACGATCTCATTATATAAAAAGATAACCTATTTATTAGCAATAAATGAACAACTCTTTACAAAAGTGGACTATCTCATGATGTGAAACCGTCTTATACAATAATTTGTGATCACCACTAATGCTTATTCGTTTCTTTGTCGACAATAAAGCTTATTCAACATAAGTAGTAGTTCAGAAGCTACTAAGTTAGGGATCATAGATTGGATAGCCGATCCAAACACTACTCTCCAATCAAATGTCTGTATTTGATTCTTCACAATGTGACATTTCAATGTTGTGCACTTGTGCTTAATGAAAGACCAAGAAGAAGAGCACAGGACTCGTATGCACTTACTTAGAGATATTCATGCTATGCTTAATGACCCATCATTCTTGGGTGGTTGAAGTTTAACACATTTATAGAGAGTTTAACGCTTGTGCGGATTGATTGGTGAATTATGGTTGATCAAGATGATAGGTTGGACATCTTGGAAGTTGGAACAACCTTAGATGAGACTTGCTCAACTTATGCTAGAGGACGTTGAAGCCTTGGAGGTGTCTTGTGGCCTCGTGTAAGTTTATATTGTGTTTTAGTTCCTTCCTTTATTTGTAGGGAGTTATCCACTTCTAATCACAAAAAAAAAAGGGATATTCAACCATGTACCTTTGTGTTTTTCGGTTTTCTATGTTGTACCCATATATTTTTGAAATTCTATGGTGTACTGATAAACTTTATACTTATTCTTCATCACGACCCCTTTCAAATCTTCATTAACTTTATCACTATAAAAACAACCGTAATTTGACATTTATTTTGATTCATTAATGTTGTATCACTATCTTATATGAGAAGCATCACAAATCACTTTTAATAAGTACAAACTACTATTAAAAACCCCTGTTATTAAGCATGAAATGATAATGGCGTTTTGATGAATTTGAGTTAAATTCGTATACTATTTGGTGGATTAATGGTAATTCGGCGAACTAATAAGTAAATGAGTAGGTTGTCGAGTAATCGGAATGTTAAATAGACGAATTTATAGATCAATTAAGAAATTAAATTAACAAAAACAATGAATAAGGTCATCGTATAGACTAATGTATAGAGTTTAGAGGTATACCATAAAATTTCAAAAATGTAGGGGTACAACATAGAAAAACGAAAAACACAAGCGTACACCGTAGAATCCTCTGTCTATAAAAGCCAAAACATTTAGATGTTTCCTATTGGTTGATTGATTTTAGGGTAAATGGGTCCCACCACCATTTCTCCCATTTAATTACTCTCTCCTCCAATTTCATTTGTTTTCCATTTTAAAAACTTCCAACTTCAAAATATTCATATTTATATATTAAGTTTATTATATAAAGTTTATTTACATAAAATTTTATACTAAATAAGAAAATACAAAAAATAAAAAATAAAAATCATATGTTCAACGTCTACAATTTAATAAATTTCAAAGTAATAAATTAAATTTTGGGTCTATGCCTTGAATCTGTCTGTCTGATATCCGTATTCTGTATTGGGCTAGGGTTTCTGTCTGGGCCTTACTAGGTCAACTCTGTATTAGGTTAAGAGTACTATATAAACTCTCTAACCTCTACCCTAGCAGATATATATTTATCATACCGTCTGAATCTGTATTCTGAAAAACTCCTCACATTAATAAAACTCTCTTTCTTCTGCCCTGTGGACGTAGCTAACATAACTTTAGTGAACCACGTAAATCTGTGCGTTTTGTTCTTTATTGTTCTTTATTTATTCTTTCTTGCTTCTGTTACAACAAACTGGTATCAGAGCCTTCGGGTTCCTGACCAGCGAGAAAGATGTCGGCGATGAACATAAAGATCGATCGCTTTACTGGGAGAAACAGTTTCAGTTTATGGCAGATCAAGATGCGGGCTCTGTTGAAGCAGTAAGGGTTGTGGGGGTCGCTGTCAGAGAAGAAGACGGAAAGTGCAACCGCGCCAACCGCTGCAGCCGCCGCTGAGATGGCTAGTCTGGAGGAGAAGGCACATTCAACTATTATGTTGTGTCTTGCTGATGATATCATCACTGAGGTCGCGGAGGAAACTACCGCCGCCAATCTGTGGAAAAAGCTTGAGAGTCTTTACATGACCAAGTCTTTGACCAATAAGTTGCTTCTAGAGCAACGTCTGTTCAGTCTGAGAATGCAGGAAGGTACGCCTCTTCGAGATCATTTAGATCAGTTAAACACAATTTTTCTAGAACTGCGTAATATTGATGTTAAGGTAGAAGATGAGGATGCCGCATTAATTCTGTTAGTTTCTTTACCGCTGTCATATGAGAATTTTTGTTCAGTCTTTTATTGTGGGTAAAGATATTGTGACTCTAAAAGATGTTAGATCGTCTCTTCATACTAGAGAACTTCGCCATAAGGCGGCTGGTACGGTTACAGATAATCAGGCAGCA